>JAJOOO010006455.1:0-52821 GCA_029582685.1 Solanum piurae
TCATCTTGATAACAACCGAACTTGACTTTTGTTTATTGATTGCGTACTGAGTTCTTACAATTCGTTTCACAAAACCCCCCCTTTTTAGTTAATTGTTGTTTTTGTGGAAGTACTTTGACTAATCGAATATAATCGTGAGTTGAAGTAAAGTCTAAACCATTTTCCTCGTGGGATCGACCCCAACCTCCAAGTTGGGTTCTGTACTTGATAACGATCGCTTATGCTTCTGTAAGGAGGTGTAATTTGAGCGTATCACCTACGTGGCTAGTAGTTCTGGGACTATTTGGGTACACTGAACCCTACCCCAACTCGATATTATGCTACTCCCAATGGATTAAGTAATTAACACATTATGACAGGATTTCTGTAAGTTACTGGATAGCTCTAACTGAATATGCAAACTGAGAATTCAACAATTAACTGATATTGATGCATTAATAACTGAGGTATGTATAACTGAATAATTAAAATATCTGACCTAGCATCAGTAATTCAAGAACTAAAGAAATACATAGCTAGGGTTCTGTAAGTCATGCAATAAACTGAAAATTAGCATACTAATCTAATTTGGAACATTCTAATAGCTAAGAACCCAATAATTCTAACATTCAAGAAACCCTAGGTCTAGTCATAATATGGGAATCAAGAAAATGAATGAAAACTAGGGACCTAATGGGTGAAAGGAACCCACTAGTGAAATCCCACATATCTGGTGACGAATTTCACAGAGAAATCCTTTGATTTTTGGGCTGGAACTGAAGAAAACTTGTTGGGTTCTTGAACTAGGGTTCTTCACCCTTTTCTCCTCTTAGCGTTCTAATTTTCTATGTTTTGATTAATTACTTGACTTAGGTAAGTTCTAGTTATGTTTGTAGGCTTAAACTGGCTAAAATCTAATGATTTAGGGTTTAAACGACGTAGTTTAGGGGTTACACTAAATAGGAAAAGGCCAAAAGACCCCTAACTTAACTGCTATCGAAGTGATCGACAGACGGGACCTACGGGCCGTAGGTCAATCTACGGTCCGTTGATTGCAGTCATCGGTCACGTCTGCCTGACAGGACTTAACTAAAATTAGCATGACATTTTATTTGGAGGTCATATTTTAGAAAACTCGGTGGCTTTGGAAATATGATTCAATTATCTATCATACCATAGGTCATGGGACACATAATTATTTTTGTGCTAAGAGTTATGACCATTTGAAGTTGATCCAATCAACAACTTTCATCTTACTGGCAGCTGACCCTCATCTACGGTCAGACCTACGTTCCGTGGATCGAACGACAATCTATGTTGGTCAACCGTAGTTTGTGTCACAGGCTGAGTAAAGGAGTCTTGATCCACGGACCGTGGTCTGACCTACGGACTATAGGTATGTCCGTGGGTCGAGACTTAGCTAATTTTCTGAGCTGGGTTTTGGGAGGGGCTGCAGTGGTGAACCACGGATCGTGTCTAACCTATGGTCCCTGGATGGCAACCATGGGTTGCACCCGCACCTTCTCAAAATCTACATTTTTGGTCTATCCAGGATACGGGGTGTTACTAACATGTTGTCACACCCCGAGACTAACCCCGAGACGCTGACACGGGTCCTATGACCACAACTCATCCCGAGCAAACCCTGCTGGCATGATCATGAGCATACTAAAGATAATAAACTAATGCGGAAAGTAATTCATAATTAAAATTAAAAGATGGGGAATACCCATATACTATAACTGAGATAAATGATAACTGATGAGTTTAACACAAATAAGATATTAACTCAATACTAATCTCATTCTAACTATGTCTGAAAATAGCCTCTAACTGACTAGAAATGCTGGGACAGGCCCCAACTATGTCTAGCAAAACTGAAACTAAAGGACTAAAACTGAAAAGAGATTCATGAATATCATCCTCAGAGAATGAGGACTCACCAATGATTCTGTTGAACTGGAGATCAGGAACCGATCTAAGCGTGATCTGGATACTGAGAACCTGAACCTACAACACGAGAAGATGTAGCGCAGAGTATGCGTCAGTACTTGAAAGGTAGTGAGCTTGGAGGATAGAATACAGCTGAAATAACATATAACTGAAAAAAGCAAATAGGCAATGATATAATTTGAACATGACATAGAAACTGAATGATGAGATAACTGAATGCAGTGACCAATTTATACATGCTGAAACTAAATACTGGATATACCAATAAATGGTCAATGCAATAGGCTCTGACTGAACTGTGGGAGCTACTAATAACCGATAATAAAACCACATGAGCTAAATGTGGAGTCCGATGTATATGCCCCATCTAGAGGACTAAATATACCCTGCCATAGGTATAGAGGCATGCTGGTGTGATCACTGAAATGATACCCACAGAGGGGACTTACAACCTACGTGGCTAGTAGTTCTGGGACTATTTAGGTACGCTAAACGCTAGTCCAACTCGGTAATATGCTACTCCCAATGTATTAAATATTAACACATTATGACTGGATTTCTGTAACTTACTGGATAACTCGAACTGAACATGCAAACTATGAATGCATCATTTAAACGGATATTGATAAATTAATAACTGAGGCATGTATAACTAATTAACTGAAATATCTGACATAGCTTGTGTAATTCAAGAACTAAAGAAATACATAGCTAGGGTTCTAGAATTCATGCAATAAACTGAATATTAGCATACTAATATGATTTGGATCATTCTAATAGCTAAGAACCCAATAATTCTAACATTCAAGAAACCCTACATCTAGTCATAATAAAGGAATCAAGAAACTGACTGAAAACTAGGGACCTAATGGGTGAAAGGAACCCACTAGTGAAATCCCACATACCTGGTGACGAATTTTACAGAGAAATCCCTTGATTTCAGTATTGGAACTGAAGAAAACTTGTTGCGTTCTTGAACTAGGGTTCTTGACCATTTTCTCCTCTTAGCGTTCTAATTTTCTATGTTTTGATTAATGACTTGACTTAAGTAAGTTCTAGTTATGTTTCTCAGCTTAAACTGACTAAAATCTCATGATTTAGTGTTTAAATGACGTAGCTTAGGGGTTAAAAGAAACAGGAAAAGACCAAAAGACACCTAAATTAACTTCTATTGGAGTGATTGACGGACAGCACCTACGGGCCGTAGGTCAATCTATGGTCCGTAGATTGGAGTCTTAGGTCACGTCTACCTGCCAGGGCTTCACTAAAACAAGCATAACTTTTTACTCGGAGGTCGAATTTTACAAAACTCGGTGGCGTTGGAAAGAGGTTCAATTATCTATCATACCATAGGTCATGGGACACATAATTCTTTTTGTTCTAAGAGTTATGACCATTTGAAGTTGAACTAATCAACAACTTTCATCTAACTGGCTGCTGAGCCTCATCTACAGTCAGACCTATGGACCGTGGATGGAACAACGGTTCGTGCTGGTCGACTGTAGTTTGTTTCAGAGGCTGGGTATAGGAGTGTTGATCCACAGACAAACCATGGACCGTGGTCTAACCTACAGACCGTAGGTCTGTCCGTGGGTCGAGACTTAGCCAATTTTCTGAGCTGGGTTTTGGGAGGGGCTGCAGTGGTGAACCACGGACCACCAGCACAGACCGTGGTCTGACCTACCTTCTGTGGATGGCAACCGTGTGTTGCACCCACACTTTCTAAAAATCTTTAGTTTTGGTCGATCTAGGATATGGGGTGTTACTAACATGTTGTCACACCCCGAGACTACCCTCGAGACGCGGACACGGGACCTAGGACCACAACTGATCCCAACCTAACCCTGCGGGCATGATCATGAGCATACTAAAGATAATACACTGATGCGGAAGCTAAATCATAATTAAAATGAAAATATGGGGAATACCCATATACTATAATTGAGATAAATGATAACTGAAGAGTTTAATACAAAGAAGATATTAACTCAATACTAAGCTGAATCTAACTATCTCTGAAAATAGCCTCTAACTGACTAGAAATGCTGGGATAGCGCCCAGCTAAGTCTAGCAAAACGTAAACTAAAGGACTAAAAATACAGAAAAGAAACTCATGACTATCGTCCTTAGAGAATGAGGACACACCACTGATTATGTTGAACTGGAGATCGGGAACTGATCTAAGCGTGATATGGATACTGAGAACCTGAACCTACATCATCAGAAGATGTAGCGCAGAGTATGCATCAGTACTTGAAAGGTACTGAGCATGCAAGATATAATATAGTTGAAATAACATATAACTGAAAAAAGCAAATAGGCAATGATATAATCTGAACATGATATAGATACTGAATGCTGATATAAATGAATGCAGTGACCAATTTATACATGTTGAAACTGAATACTAGATATATTGATAAATGGTAAATGCAATAGGATCTGGCTGTACTGTGGGAGCTACTAATAACCGATAATAAAACCACATGAGCTAAATGTGGAGTCCGATGTATATGCCCCATCGAGAGGACCCAATATACCCTGCAAGAGGTATAGAGGCATACTGGCGTGATCACTAAAATGATGCCCACAGAGGGGACTTACAACCTACGTGGCTAGTAGTTCTGGGACTATTTGGGTACGCTGAATCCTAGTCCAAGTCCGCATTATGCTACTCCCAATGGATTAATTAATTAACTTATTATGACTGGATTTCTGTAAGTTACTGAATAGCTCGAACTGAACATGCAAACTATTAATGCAACATTTAAACTGATATTGATGCATTAATAACTGAGGCATGTATAACTGAATAACTAAAATATCTGACATAGCATGTGTAATTCAAGAACAAAAGAAATACATAGCTAGGGTTATGGAATTCATGCAATAAACTGAATATTAGCATACTAATCTGATTTGGATCATTCTAACAGCTAAGAACCCAATAATTCTAACATTAAAGAAACCCTAGGTCTAGTCATAATAAGGGAATCAAGAAACTAACTGAAAACTATGGACCTAATGGGTGAAAGGAACCCACTAGTGAAATCCCACATACCTGGTGACGAATATCACTGAGAAATCCTTTGATTTCTGGGTTGGAACTGAAGAAAACTTGTTGCGTTCTTGAACTAGGGTTCTTCACCTTTTTCTCCTCTTAGCGTTCTAATTTTCTATGATTTGATTAATGACTTGACTTAGGTAAGTTCTAGTTATGTTTCTAGGCTTAAACTGACTAAAATCTCATGATTTAGGGTTTAAACGACATAGCTTAGGGGTTAAACGAAATATGAACAGACCAAAACTTAACTGCTATTGGAGTGATCGACGGACGGCACCTATGGGCCGTAGGTCAATCTACGGTCCGTAGATTTGAGTCGTCGGTCACGTCTGCCCGACATGCTTCACGAAAACAAGCATAACTTTTTACTTGGAGGTCGAATTTTATAAAACTCAGTAGCGTTGGAAAGAGGATTCAATTATATATCCTACCATAGGTCATGGGACACATAATTCTTTTTGTGATAAGAGTTATGACCATTTGAAGTTGATCCAATCAACAACTTTCAAGATCTCCAGTTCAGCAACATCAGTAGTGAGTCATCATTCTTGGAGGACGATTGACAAGATTATCTCTTTTCCTTTTAGTCTTTAGTTTCAGTTTTTTCTAGATTTAGGTGGGGGCATGTCCCAACATATCTAGTTAGTTAGAGACTCGTTTTCAGACATAGTACTAGATTCAGTTTTAGTTTTGAGCTTGATCTTTCAGTTGGCATTAAACTCGGGAGTGCAATGCATAGCATGTCATGTCATGAATTTTTAACACCGAAATGTTACCATTGTCATGTTTCCAATCTTTGCCTGTTTGTAGTCTTGTTCCTGTGATCGCTTTCGTATGACATGTCACTATCTCATGGAACCTCATGTGCTCTTCCAAATAACCTTCAAAAGTTAACTCGAATTTGAGAAAGATAACCTAACCTTGCAGATATTTCTAACAAGTTTAAGGTGATATACTTAGTTCCTATACTTGGTTCCTAGATAATTTATAAAAGAAGTATTTCAAAAATCAAGTGTTATAATATTTTAACGATTTAAGTTATATTTGAGAGTTTTGAAGATTGTGAGTTACATTAAAGATTTTTCATAATAACTTTAGTGGAGAAAGAGGGCTAATTACAATTATTAAGGGTGTCTCATGATATTTTAAGTCACATCACCCAAAGAAGAATAAGAATTCATACATGCGGACATATAATCAAGGAAACCAATAAAATGGCATGTAGATGTCGAATACTCTCTTTATCCGAAAAAGTGGAATATCAAAATAATAGAATCATGAAAATAATTCAGCTGAGATCCCAATGCCTTTCACTAAAGGTCTTTTTAGCAAGAGAATAGCAAAATATCACATTCGGCGTTTTAGGAATTTCCCAGGAGTGGTACTAAATTGAGGGACAGAGGTTAACCTTTATATACCTTTCCAATGAACGCTCGAATGGCCGTAGTTTCTTCACAGAAGTTGTTCCTTACATCCTAATATTCACAAACACTATATATACTCAGCCGTTATGAACCTATAAGCAGTTCATAATTGATCTTAAATCGGCAGATTTTCCATATGGCCCTAACTTGACGAAACGTCCGTAGAACTTCATAATAACAATCATAAAAGAGTCCCGAGATGATTACCTTATTTAACCAAATGTAAACCTTGAAGAAACACCAATAACTACAAATTTATATCTTCAAAAACTAGCTCCAAACACTGATAATTAAAGGGGAAAACGATTGCCACGTGTAGAGATCACATTTCGAGGCAAGGGGGCAACCTTTAATGTCATAAATCGTCAAAAACTAACCTTCATCATGCAAGAGCTCCATTAGAACCTTCTCTTAAGCATTTTTTCAGGTTAGGAAGTGAAAAGAAATGCTTTGTGGCTTAAAACGTCGAGTAAGTTGACATACCATAATTTTTACCCGACCCAGATCGTGACCCAGATTCTACCCAGGTAGTGCGCAGTAAAACCCATATAACTTTTTACTCCGTTGTTGGTTGGCGGGGTGTTGTGCGTTGAAAGCTAGACTTGTAGGCCTTCTATTTGATAGGTTATGGGCCTTCTAACTCTTTATATATTGGGAGAAAACATCCAATACATTTACCCTAATTTTAAGAAATTATTATTAGAGAAACTTTGATAACTTTTGCCGACCTTAGTTTCGCTAATTTTCTTGACTTCAAAACTTAACGTACCACCCTTTTGCTATAATAATACCTCATAACACACTATACTTAGCATGTTATACACTCATAGGCTTATCCACGATGTAAGGGACAATTTAAGCCTTTCAAACGGGCAAAGTTCTACCCCAACCATTTATTTAATCATGAACTTTGTTTGAGGAGTCCCTTTGACCTAAAACTTTAGTTTAGTTCTTTGATATTGCCACTTATTTTCAATCTTTATCTCTAATGTACAATACCAAGTCATAAACACCTCATATAACAATGCCATACTATGCTACTTATATTATGCAAGAATAGAGAAAAAAGTACAGGATCTTACAGAACTAACTTTCCGCTCGACGATAGGTTCATTTGGAAACTCAATCTTGACTACACGAGTTTGACAATCAGTAGTAGCATAACATGCATCCAACCAATCCATTCCAATGATAACATCAAAATCTAGCATATCAAGCTCTATGAGGTCAACATGAGTGACTCTATGAGACAAGGAGACTAGACACTTTCTATAGACCCTTATAGCCACAACATAATCAACAACATGAGTAGAGATAAAAAAGGTTTGAATAACACATCCAGAAGAATGTCAAACCTTATAGCCAGATATGGCATCACAATAGATAAGGTAGCACCAGGGTCAAGTAAAGCATAAACATCAAGTTGGAAGACTTTGAACATACCAGTAACCACATCGGGAGAAATCTCTTGTTCACTACGAGTCTGAAAAATGTAGAATCTATCTTGCATACGAGCATAGGAACCCGAACAACTAGAAGAACTTTCTTACCCTCTCTTCCTTTAGCCATAAGCATCTGTTAATCCCTCATCTTATGACTACTTTTAACATTGCCCAAGAAACCATTCGTGTCGTTTAAGCATTTACCCTCATGTTTTCTTCCACACCTTACACAAGTAAGCAACAAAGATCCACTACCATTTCCTCCTTGAGGCTTAGGGTGAGATACACTATCCTTATTTAACTTTGAAGGAGCATTGGAGGAACCTTGGCCGAAAAACCTTTGTCAGAACTTAGGACAATCATGTCCACCGGTCTTCAAGTGTGAGAAGTTACCATCACCGGTCTTCACCCTCTTTGCCTCCCTAGACCCATCCTTGAGTTTATCCACTTATATTTGTTGAGCATAAATGATGAGACGAGAAATGTCCAATTCATTGATAAGCATAGTGGTACGACTTTCCTTAACTACCACCTCGGACACACCCGAAACAAACTTACTCATCCATACCCTAGGATTTCCAATCATAGTGGGAGCATATTAAGACAATTGTGTGAACTTAAATGTATTTTCCTTCACACTCATATTTCTTTGATGAAGGTTGATGGATTCAAGAACCTTTTCCACTCTCATCTCAAGGGGAAAAAGCCTATCAAGGAAATCAACTTTCAACTTTTCCCAATCAAGAGGACCTGCATCTTCCGCTCTCCCTTCTTTCCATTGGTTGAACCATAGTTGAGCAATTCCCTTAAGTTGATAATTCCGCCTTTACCACCGGCGTGACTCCCATGATCATCAACACCTTGTAAACCTCATTAATGAACTCTTAACGATCTTACTAAACCTTAGATCCATAAAAATATGGAGGATTCATTTTAGTGAACTCCCTCACTCTAGATGACACCATACCCACATTTGAGTTCACGAGAGCCACAAACTCCTTATTTGCTTGGGCCGTCATGGATTGAGCCAATACTTGAAAAGCAGTCATAAACTATGCATTAGTAATTTGTTTGGCTAACAAATCTACCAGAACTTGAGGAGCTTGAGGAGGAGCCTCTTGATTCGTATTCTCTCCCACATTCCTTAGGGAATATGCCCTTCGATTGGCCATATCCTATAGAGAATGAGATAAGGATTAGGAGAGAGACATTATAGAGTCAAGCTCTATCGCACTACTTTAGAGTAATGAAAGAGGTGGAGTTTCCTAAACATCTAATAGCCTCTCATTCATAAATGTGGAATGTTTCACACTCATTAACAAAACTCTACTCGACGTGTCTTATGAGACTTCCTAGGACCTTTCTATCTAGCTCTGATACCAAGTTTGTCACGACCCAAGGTAGCCCCTAGGCATAACATGGCGTATAAAACCCTAGAGGCCCCGTACAAGACACTTAGCTTTAATCATATAAGATAATAGAATAATGAGATTTAAAAGACAGTTTCAACATAAATAGTTTTATATAGAAAAGTGAAAATCTAAACATCGTCTCAAAGCCATCTAGTACACAAGATTTTATCGGGGCTTAGCCCGTACATAGAGTTCCAAGACTGAAAGCAAAGACAAAAGAGAAATCAAGCTCTGTCCTCGGAATATGAGGACTCACCAAATGTTCAATCTGCTATATGAGATCCCTAGCCATGGAAGTGCGAATTTGTAAAGTCAGACCCTACATTTTAGGGAATGTAGGCAAGAGTATGAGTTAGTACAAAATGAGTACCAAGATGATAGCCATGCATAAAGAATTTGAAAACATTCTTAAAGAGGGGACATCTTCATAAAGTGCAATGACCTAGCTAAATAATGAATATAAAGGAAGTTGAGAACATAAGTCATAAAACATAGTGAATGCAAATAAAATCATCTTAGGACACATGTGAGATACTTCTTGAAGTAATCTTAGTTCATTATTGTAGGATATTTACCTTTAACCAACATACAAGACCATGTGATCTATCAACATAAAATCTGGTATCTGCCCCAAACCAAAAGGGGGTGTCGTACTTACCAAGGTAAGATCATGAACTTCTAGCTATTGTGGATCCACTGTCTAATATCTATCTAAGAAAATCATCCTATGGGGGCATATAGGTATGTGATAAGGGGATTGCTACTAGAAACCTGACCTCTACTAATGGAAGAGCTTCCATCCAAATATACTCTCGGTGTTAAGCATAACTCCCACGAAATAGTTAGTTTCTTAACTTGTCTTTATTATCCATGGAAAGTCATGCCATATTACAGGTCCAAGCTAAGTCACATGTCATCCATGGAAAGCTACATTTAAGATACCAATCCAAGTTAGGTTTCATTATGATAACTCCTTATATTTGATTCATTTTAGGTGAGAAGACCTTTCAACCTTAGAATCCTTCATGTGAGAAAATATTTCATATTAATACATAAGGTAGTTATGTGAGCAATCCTTTCACAACAATTAACTACAATGATAACACATATGCTTTTACTCTCAAAGCAATCTACATCATATCACATCAATTCCACAAGAACATGCATAATTCCATAATTCACCTTTCATATATCAAAACACACTCTCAATCATGGGTTACACATGGGTTCATCGGAATTCATCATAAAATAGTGTAATTATATCAATTCATGTTTGATAGATCATAAAACAATCAAATAAATTAATATTTAAAGAAACCCATGACATGTCATAAAACTCTAACTTAATTGGGGAATTCTAACTTTGTAAATTGGAGAATTCGGGAACTCCGTGGAGGAAAGGGCTCCATGGATGAAAAATATCATACCTCAATGGCAGAGAATTAGGAGTCTTGACTTGAAACCCTAGGTTGAACCCTTCTTTTTTAAGCTTTCTAGAGAGAAATATTTTGGAGAGGAAGACGTGTCTTCTTTTTTGTAAATGAGTACAAAATGAATTGAATGAGTTATTCTGGGGTTAAAATCACTTATATATGGCTTTGGTTTAGGTGTAAAATGATGGGGTATTGATTCAAAACAAATAGGAAAATATCCAAAAGACCCTAATTAAAAGCTTATGTGACCACCTCATGGTAGCCTTGATGAGTCCTATATTTGGACTCATTTAGGGCTTTATTTGGATATATTTAGTGTCCTCAAATGCTTATTTTGTGCAAGTAACTAATGTAAAACCCTTGATTTCCAGGTATATGGATTGAGGAACAAAACATGGACACTAACTTGCTAAAAGGAACGAATCCAACGGAAAGAACGAAGAAATGAAAGCCTAGTGATCGCCAAATCCCTTTGGCTAGTCGCCAAATGGCCATTACCTCGCCTAAAGTTCTAGTATGCTAAGTCCTGAAGGAGAAAACCAAGTTGGCTACAGAAAGGAGCAATCGGCGAGTCGCCGAGTGGTTCCGCGATGCATTGTTGGATCGCCCAAAGTTACAGAACGTGAGGGAGATGTAGGCCAAGTAAGAAAGGTGATGACACTGACCAAAGGGCGGAACGCCGAGCTGATCGGTGAGCCCGACTTACTGCGCCTAATGATCTTTCACAGCATATTTTTGGAAACTATAAATACGTTTTCAAACATTAAGTTTAGTATCAAATTTTATTCTGAACAATTCATTAGAGTAATTTTTGAGTTTGAACTCTGAGTATTGAGACAAAGTTTTCCTTAGCTTTGAAGAATTGAGGTCTTTCACTTTTGTGAAATTTGAAGTCGGTCTTTGAGATTCTTCAATTTGAACCTTTGTAAAGAAGAAATTAATATTACCCAGTTGATGGAAACTTAGTTTGGTAATGATTTTTATCTTTTTATTATGTCTAGATAAAACCCCAATTCTTGGGGTGTGATTATGTGATTATGGACTGACTTAGCTTATGGGTATTGTTAATTAATAGTTTAAATGTTGTTTAGAACTGATTTCAATCATTAATTATGGTTTAATTTAAAGAATTGTAGTTGCAAATGCAGTTCTACCTTAGTGTTTTTGGCTTGCTCGAGAGAGAGGTTCTAAAACTAAGATTATTGATTGATGGTCTGTGGGTATAATATATTGGGTTGTCATGGGTTCACCTCGAGATAGTGAATCCTAAACCCTTTTCCACACATTCAGCTCGAGAGAGTGAATGGACTAAGGCGTAGGCTGTTCTTATTTTGCATGCTTGTTGATGTTCGAGAGAAATCAAGTTCATTCGGGATAAATTGTTCAAGAGAAATTTTATCCCCACTAAAATCTAGCTTATTCACTGATTTACAACTATTTTCTAGCAGTTGCAATTACCCATTTGTCTATATTAGCCTATAATTGAATCACATCCCAAGAACCCATCTCATTATTGTTATTCCGTATTATTTGTTGTTGCTGTAGTTGATAATTAAAACCTAAAAACCCCTTGTTATTTGACATTTATTTCACCCCCTGATTTGAATTATGTTTTTATTTGATAATGTCTTTTCCTATGGATGATTTGAACACAGTAGTACTTTCCTATTGAATCTTAAACACATACCACTCCCTGTTGGATTTGACCCCAACTCATTTAATTGGGTTATATACTGACTAACAATCGTTGACTCTTTGAAATGGATTAAGTGTATTTGATAGCGTTATTCAATTAAGCCTCCACGGCTCGTGTGAGGGACCACAACCCGTTATGTCTACTTTGGTCCTTGGTTAGTGGCCCCTGAAGACTGGCCATCCTTCAAGACTTCCTTCATGCTTCATGGGGCTTACCACGGGCCGTCAATAGGGATAGTGGGAAGGGAGCCCTCTCAGATTGCTTCTGGAATGGTTTTACGGGCACCACTATGTGGCGTGAAGCACACCACGGGCCATACATTGTATTCTTGGGAGAGAGACCTGCGAGGCAGGTCTGGGGCACCCTCATGAACCCTCCAACAGACCATGGTCCTCTTCACGACCCGTTTGGGCTCCATGAGGAGTTCCATGGTGCACTCTTGGGCTTGGGAGTTGCCCACTTGACCCTCCCTTGTTCCTTTCTTGAATTCGAGGTGTTACTTCAATACTACTCTAAATAACATATTCCTTTGCATGAATGTATAATAACATTCTCTTTCTTTAGTTTGAGGTCATTTCTCAAACTATTCTTTGAGAAGAGGTATTTGCTCTGAAATATCTTTGAAGCTCATTGCTCATTTAGAAAATAAGGTTTTCCTTTGCTGAATGTAATAATACATTTTGGGTTGAGATAATTACTCAAAGGAGGCCTCTTTAAGAGGTTGTTGCTTTGTACTTAATCGTTCTGAAAATCTTATAACTTTTCTGGAAAAAAAGTCTACTCTTTTTCCTCATAAATGTTACTTCCCTTATACTCTTTCTCAAACTGCTCTTTACTTCCACAAAAGTCAATTTCAACAATAATGTTTTGTTTAACAGATCGTCAATAAGAAATCATTGAATACTCAAAAGAGAGTTCATGCTTAAAAAAGTCATGAATAATCAACTCAATAATCACAATACTCAATGTATGACAATTCAATGATTAGAAATGGGAATTGAATAATCAACAACTCAAGAATTCAGAACTCAATACCAACTCATCTCAAGAGTACTAAATTCTAAAGATAGAACCCAAGATTACACTTGTAATGATTTGAATGTAGATGTAGGACATGAGGATGAAGTAGTTCAACACAATTATAGCCATACATACTTGCAAGAACAAAGTTTTTCGGCGAAATCGATGAAACTCAAAGAATGCTTGAACCCTAATTTTTCTGCTGTTGGAAGCTTTCTATAATAACTTGAAGTTTTATGAATGTAAAAGAATTTATTAAAACTTCTAAGCCCTTAAATAGGTGTAAAACATCATGGGTTAGGCTTAGAATATTTACTAAAATGACATATTTTAAGTCCTAAACACATAGAGAAAAAACAAAAACGACCCCATATTTTAAACCAAAAAAGGTGCCTTAAAAGGGAGGTTTCCTGATCCATGAAACACCTCATGGGGCGTCCAGCACGTCATCAAACTTCACCTACCACACAGGGCTCAACTTAAATGGGCATAACATTTTACACCGAACTCGAAATGAGGATAAATTGGTGGAGTTGGAAAGAGAACTCAAAGAGCTTTAATTTTATAGGTCATAGGCCACATAATTAATTATTTGATGAGAGATATGATTGTTTGAAGATAATCTAAAACTTAAAAACTGATGGGTAACTTATATGGACCCCTAAATGGATAGTACAAGTCACCACGGGCCGTCTACGGTCCTATCTAGGTGACTCAAACCTTGGCATCTTTGGACGTCCATTCACCATCCCCTGAACGGGCCGTCTGGGTACTGTGAAGGGTCTATGGTCTATCTTGGGTTCGTGGACTTTTCTGTTACCCCTCTTTAGTCCTTTTTGAAGTTTGAGCTGCTATAGTCTTCTTTAAAAAATCTCACAGAGTTGAATTGCATGGCATCCCAAAGAAAGATATTTATGATCCAAAGCAAGAGGAAAATGAAGGTAGAGTTGAAGAGATCTTTCGATGGAGATATGAAGGAAATGGGGGAGCTCAATTTGGAAACCCTAAGAATTAGGGTCTGGATATATAAAGGCAGACTAGTTTACTCTTTAGACTGGGCCATGGTTTTCTACTAATTTTTTTCTTTTCTTTTAGGGCCGTTTGATATATTTTGTATAGACATATTAATTGAATAAAAGGAGCTCCAAGCTCCACTATTGAACCAAAAATAATAATAAAAATATTATAATTGCTAGTGATATCTTCTAAATAACTAGTATACCTAAAACGACTAGTAAGTACAGTAATTTGTGCCTATTCAGGATTAGCATATGGTGAGACCCGAGATTTAAATACCATTTCAATTGTAAAATTGTAAGGAAAATATGAGTAAATCAAGAGTTGGATTAAGATGATAAAAAATAATAATGAAATTTTGAGTGTATATAGCAAAATATTTAAGCAATAATACAACCTCATTTGGGAAATTGCAACTATAAATTTTTTATGATTGAGATAATTTCCATACAGGAAACTTAAAATCAAATTAAAAACAGTAATCATTTAAATGCTACTACTGTCCAAAATTTATTTGACATAAAGAAAGATTTGATTTAAAATTTACAACAGATTGAATCATGAGATACTCAAAATCTCTTTCTATTCCAACAGTGTTTTCTGGAAGCACAAAAGTGTTTCGCAGATTTAGGCATATCATGAAAGTTCACCATTACAGTCTTTCTCTTGGCTTTCCTTTATTCTGCCAACCTTTCCTCAAATTTTCTCTTTCTTGATTCATCCTTCATCTCCATGTTTTTTATTTTTGTGTTTTTTTTGCATTGCTCTCACAACTACTGAGTTTTGGGTTGTTCTCTCAATTGGTCGGCTAATTAAATTGTAGTTTCTTTGATTTTGTGGTGAGCAATCTGAATATAGTTGGTTTTTATGAGGAGCAACATGTACATTTTTCTTGATACACAATTTAATCTTGATTGTGGGTTTCTTATTTATAGGCAAAGTAATCTAATGTGTTCCTCTATCACTTTGTCTTTCTTTGTCACGCTTACTTTTCTTGATCACTTAATTTTGATCACCAGCATTGTAATTTGTATCATCATCAAGAATCAAATCATCGTGATCTTTGGAGTGCATTATCTTCTTGAATATCTTATTTCTACGCTTTCTCAAAGTGCATAGGATATATCATAATTTTTTATTTTTCTGAATTATGAGGGTCTTATTTATAGTTGTAGGCTTAAAGTGTTGGGACCAATATTTTTGGCCAACTATATATTGAATTAACATGTGACATGCTAATATAGGCTCCTTCAATATAATTCACGTGACACTCCATTTCATACGTGACGTCAAACAAGTGACCTCGTCAATTGTAACTCAATTAAATAGACAATCCAACAAAATTTAACCATTAATAAAAGGGAAAACTACTGAAAAATAGTTTTGTTATATCTTCTAAATTCTGATTAATGGATTTATATACGGATACATCGATGAATGTATCAGTGAATATTTTAACAAGAGATGCATGTATTTTTTATACCATATACAAGTAGAATATTCATGCACAGATATGCTAAATACTTAATATAAGATACACTATTGAAATTGATATCATATAAACTAGATGAAATTGATTTTAAATACACAGATTCATGAAATAGATATTGGATACACATATCGATAAAATTAGTGCACCTCAAAAATATTACGAAACACATATACTTAGGGAGATATGTAAGAGAAGGAAAGGAGAAAAGGTGAGCTAGAGAGTCAGTGTATCACATATACATGTGACTGATGCTTGAATATAATATTACTGGAACAAATTACACCTAATTTTACTGGTCTGTTTGTAAGATAAACTTTCAATATGACTTAACTATAAATACAATGATGTCGTTCATAAATTTATCCATGAATCCACTATCAAAAGAAATATAAAAGAAAATAAAATCAATTTCCAATCAAGTTAATAAAAAAATTAATCCAATTAAACTAAGAATGTGGAATACTTTTTAGCGTAAAGTGTGTTATGGCATAGGAGTCGTTTGTGCATAGAATGGACGAATCAAAGGATATTTCAAGAGAGAGATAAGGATATTACACCATCTATATGGGATAATAGTTGTACCATTCTATCATAAATAATGGGATAAAATAATACCGAAATTAGCTAATACCTCAAATGAAACATGTATTAAAATTAATATTAAAATTTATGTCAAGATTATTATCCTTATTTCAAACTCAATTACACTAAAGCGGTGGAGTACTTCATTGCTTAAGATGTTTTGGTACACAAGGATAAGATGACCAAAAATATCCTATGAAATTATTTTATCCACTTCTTATATGATAGTCCCATCTTTTTAATATAAATAGTTAAATATAATAATATTGATATTAGTTAATACATCAAATTAAATATAAATAAAATTAATCTGAAACTTTATCTAACAACGAGTTTAAGAAAGAAAGAATTATTTTTAGAAACTTATGGTGTAAAATAAGTAGAGGTGTGCAAAAATTGAACCGAACCAATAAGCGGAATTGAAAAATGTTATTGACTTATTGTTATTGGGTTATTGAGTAAACTAATAATCTATTAAGACTGTAGTAGTTTACTATTTTACCCCTACATCAATATTAAATATTAATTTCAATACCTTACGTGTTATTGCATTCTCCCTTTAGCCTTCAAGTGACACTTCACAATGATTTTGATTCACAACTTCACATTATAGAAAACATAAATACCTGAAGTAAGAAATGTATTCCTTTTAATTTATCTTGGTATAAACTAATTATATAGTTCTTTTAACATTAGTTATTTTAATTGTTTCAATTATATGAGTGTTTGTAAAATTATATTATTGTCTTGTCATGTCAAATTGTTGGAGAAGTCATATATTTATTTTATAAGCATTTTTTATTGGTTAAATAAAAAATTGGACCATTAAGGACAAATACCGATAAAAAAAATGGTTTTGTTATTGAATTGGCGTATTTAAAAACTAAAAATCAATAAATCAAAGTAATAATACATGAAATCGAATCGAACTGATCCAGCCGATGAAAACCCCTAAAAATAATCATCGATCATTATGTGGATATAGGTCATTTCAATAAGGGTACTATAGATACTTAAAAGGGAAAATTACGTGAAATGGAAAATATCTAGAGTATATTATGCAATATAGCCATATTTTCAATTATTTTTAAATAGTAGTTACAGTTTAACGAAATTATGCTATTTAATTTGCTAATTGTATAAATCTAATTTTTTTATAATTTGTTCTTCAACTGTATAAATCCAGCATTTGTATCATTTGGTTCTTGATTGTGTAAATCCAAAATTTATATATTCTTACCCTAGTTATTTGTATATGATTTATTTAAAAAAAATCATAATAAATTACCTTGTTATATATATATATAATTTGTATATACTTACCCTATTTGTATATTCGCAAGCTTAATATACAAACCGTAGCCTCCATTTATATATATTTACCCTATTCGTATATTTGTAATAAGAATATACAAACGCGCAGGAGGAATATACAAACTCCAGCCTCCATAGCAAACAAAACTATAGCTATGGAGCATAATTACCAAAATATAGCAATAGAGCCTTATTATGTCTATTATCTTTTCTATTGATGCGATGTTTTCATTTATTTAATATCCAGTATGACTTGAACCATACATAGACATAAGTTCTTTGGGGTTTGATAATTTTTTAGTCACTACACAAGGGTTGTGACGTACAAAAACTAAAAAAAGTGAGCTTTAGGTATTACAAAGTTGATACATATGCCCTTTCCTTTAAATTATTACAAAGTTGTATTTCATTACATCCTGCATTCTTATTTGATTATGTGCTTCATTAGTGTTTGGACATTTTGTCACATTTGATTATTCCTATTTGATGGAACTTGGCGGATAAGTGTAAAGTAAACTTATGAAATCAAAGAAGGAATTTCTTATATACTCATGCCCCTATTTCTTCATTGTCGGTCTATGATACATACTGGGTACACGTGGTTTCGTACTCACACTATGTTTGTAAAACCCCAAATTCAAAAGAGGGCAACATAGAAAATTTTAGAAGTTGCAGGTGCCAGCCATGAGGTCCAAGCATGGCCCGTGGATAGAACCACGGATCGTAGGTAAGGGCCCGTGGATTAGCACCCAAATCAATCCAAGTCTTGGTCAAGGGACTATGAACCACGGCCTGACCAACGAACCATCGGTCAGACCACGGTTCATGGTCCAGGGTTCATGGTTCGAGACCCCAAGTTCAAGGATTTTTACCCAAACGATGGACTACCAGGACGGATCGTCGTCCAGAGCATGGTCCGTCAATCAGGGTCCGTGGGTCAGTGGTCGGTAGTTAAGTTTAGGGGCAGTTGGGACTTTTTATAATTATTTTATATTGATACTAGGTCATTTTTCCCAAGTCTAGGACCCCTATATAAATGAGTTTAATCCCAAAACTCACCCATTCAAGTCATTATTTCCAAAACCCCAAAGAAATCCCAAAGTTCTTCTCTCAAATATTCATCTCTCTAGAACCTGAAGAATAAGAAAGAGTTGGAGCTACGATCAAGGTCATGTCTCCATTCCTCAAGCATTTGTGGGCATTGATATCAAGGTATGATAGCTTTTCATCCATGGAATCCTTTCATCCATGGAGCCCATAAGAAATCCCAATTTAAAAGTTGAAATTCCCCAATTTGAGTTTGGGTTTTCTACTTAATTGTGGGTATTGATGGATATCGATCCAATAGATTGGGTAATGATTTTTTATGCATGAATTGACTACAATACACGTTTTTAGGATGAATTTATATGTATACATGCTTACCTGATGTTTCTATGTTGCAATTTATATAAATGGGTTTGATTCCATAAAAGAAGAATTTGTGGGTTTAGCTGTATTCTTCTATGGTTGATGAGATAAATTGGAAGTTCTTTGAGATTGAATCATATATGATGATTTATGATTAAAATTGCCTTGAGAGTGAGGCATATACGATGATGATAGTATTGCTTTGAGACTAAAGCTTATGTTATGAATTGTTGATTATTGATGTAATTGTTGTGGAAGAGAAAGTTCCCACATGAATTACTTATGTTATGAATGTGAAAGGCTTCCTCACAATGAATAATTCTAGGTTGAAAGGATTGCACACCTATAATGAATCTACACTACAGACTAAAATTGATGAGGCAAGAGGTGATCACCCATGACCTCTAGATGAGAAGGATATGAGGTGAATCCCCATATTGTTTAGAGTAGAGTAAGAGGCAACTACCCTTATTTCCCAAGGTTGAACATGGATGCAAAATACCCATGATCCCTTATTGTGAAAGATATGGAGGCGAATACCCATAAATTATTATGGAAGGACATGGAGTCGAATACCTATGAATCCTTATAGAATTATGTGGAGGCGAATACCCGTGTCATATGATTTTAGGAACAAAGGTGAATACCTGTGATCTCATAAGATTGGCATGGAGGCCAATAGTGCCGACCATATAAGCAAGGCAGGAGGCAACCACCCCTTAGCCTTTATAGGAATGGAAGAGACGTTTAGCCATGTCTATAAAAGATAAGATAATTATATGTTATGATTGGTGATGAGCTTGGATGATGGCTAAGGCTACCTGCTATGATGAGTAAGACTAGTGGAGAATTACCTATGTTTTTACTAAGTGTGCTCTAAGGTCACTTGAGAAGTACTCCTTATATATTGATGTTATCTATTATGTGCATTGATTATGCTTATGACTTATATTGTCTAACCATAAGCTTAGGTTGATGTTTATGCAAGTTATCATTTTTAGTACATTTTTATACTAACTCATACTCTTTCCTACATTTCTTATCCAAATGTAGGATCCGGTGTTCCCGACTTTCATCCCCGTGGATAAGATCTTAGTAGAGGTAAGACTTGAAGATTGGTGAGTCCTCATAGCATTCGAGGATTCGGTCACCATTTCCCTATGTTCTTTCGTTTTATGTTTTTACACTATTTTATGGGAGGTGTCCCAATGACTCTTTGTATTAGATTATTTTAAGACAAGTTGTATAAGACTTCCTCTTCGTTTTATAAAGAATTTGATGTTGTTGAAATTATTTTAAATTTTACCATTTTTCTATTATTTTATGTGATGAAAGCTAAGTGGCTTATATAACGCCTCCCGAGGTCTCGTATGCCATGTTACATCTAGGGTGTACCCCTAGGTCATGAAAAACTTGGTAATCAAAGCACAAGGTTTAGAATGGTTCTAGGATGTTTCAAAACCATGTACTCTTGTTCGTGATGTGAAGCGCACCACATTTATGAATGAGAGGCTACAAGATGCTTAGGAAACCTCACTTATTCATTACTATAAGTCGTTCCATGGAGTTGAACTCTATAAGGTCTTTCTCCTAATCCTTATCCGATGGTCTACAATATAGGACTACTCGAAGAGCTTTTGCTAGAAGGACTGAAGCAAAAAATGATGGTCAAAAAGCTCCTCCTCAAGCTCCCCTTTTGGACGAGGAAGTGACTCATGTGGAGTTTAGGACTGCTTTTCAAGTTTTGGCATAAGCCTTGACGGCCCAAGTCAATAGGGTAGTTGTGAACCCCGTGAACCCAAATTTGGTACGACGGCATCTAGAGTGAGGAAGCTCAGTAGGATGAAACCTACGGAATTCTATGGATCTAAGGTGGAGGAAGATTCTCAAGAGTTCATTGATGAGGTTTACAACATTTTGTCTATTATGGCAGTGACTATAGTTGAAAAGGCAGAATTGGCCGCTTATTAACTCAAGGGGGTTGCTAAAATTAGGCTTAACCAATGGATATAAGCAAGAGCGGTAGATGCGGGTCACCTATAATGGAAAAGGTTCGAGTCCACTTTTCTTGATAGGTTCTTTCCTTTTGAGATGAGGGAGGAAAAAGTGCTTGAGTTCATTAATCTTCGGCAAAAAATATGAGTGTGAAGGAATATGATTTGAGGTCACTCAACTGTTCATGTTTTCTCCTTCTATAGTTGCCGACTCTAGGGCGAGGATAAGCAAGTTCATTTTGGGTGTGTCCGAGTTGATGGTGAAAGAGTTAAGTACAACTATACTAGTCCATGACATAGATATTACTCGTCTTATGACTCATACCCAACAAATTGAAGAGGAGAAACTTAAAGAAGGGTCTAGGGATAACAGGAGGTCTAGAACTTGTGATGGGAATTTCTCTTATGCTATGTCCAATGGACATGGTCGTCCTAAGTATCGACGAAGGTTTTCCGGGAAGGGTTCCTCTATTGCTCCTAAGTTCAACAGAGAGAGGTTGGCTAACCCTAATCCTCAAGGAGGTTGTAATGGGCCTCCTTTGCAAGATTGTGGTAAGTGTTGAAGAAAGTATGTGGGCGAATGTCTAGCGAGTTCTATGCTTGTTTCATATGTGGTAAGATAGACCACAAGATAAGGCATTGTCCTTCAATTGCTAATAATGAGGGAGATAGTCGTCGTAGGGCTCAATCCTATCCTTCATCGGGTCCAAGTGGTTCGGGTACTAATGCACCCAACCAAAATAGGTTCTACTCACTTCATACTTGTGGTGAGCAAGAGGCTTCTCCGGATATGGTTACCGGTATGTTAAATTTCTTCCACCTTGATGGTTTTGCATTACTTGATCTAGGGGATACCTTGTCTTTGTGATACCATATGTGGCTATGAGGTTTGATGTGCTTCCTAATGTATTGTCATAACCTTTTTATGTCTCTACTCCTATTAGTGATTCTGTGTTGGCTGAGACTGTATATAGAAAATGTCCCGTCTCCTTATCCCATTGAATTACTCTTGTTTATTTGATAGAGCTCAACATGGTAGATTTTTATGTCATTTTGGGAATTGATTGGCTGCACTCTCTTTATGCTTCTATTGATTGTAAAACCCGTGTAGTAAGATTTTAGTTCCCGAATGAGCCTATCCTAGAGTGGAAGGGGAGAAACTCTATATCTAAGAGTCAGTTTATCTCTTGTCATAAAGCTAGGAGGATGATTTCTAAGAGTTGTATGTACCATCTAGTTAGGGTGAGGGAGATAGATTTTGAAAACCCTAGTCTTGAATCAGTCCATGTTCTTAATGAGTATCCGAAAGTGTTCCCAGATGATCTACCCGGTATTCCTTTGGAAAGGGAAATAGATTTTGGTATTTTCCTTACTCTAGATACACAACCTATTTCTATTCCTCCTTATAGAATGACTCTGTTAGAACTTAAAGAGTGAAAAGATCAATTGAAGGATTTGTTGGATAAGGGTTTCATACGACCGGTTATCTCTCCTGGGGTGCTCCAATTTTGTTTGGTAAGAAGAAATATGGTTCACTCAGAATGTGTATTGACTATCGACAATTGAACAGGGTGACCATTAAGAATAGATATCCTCTTCCAAGGATAGTTGATTTGTTTGACAAAATTCAAGGAGAGAGTTATTTCTCTAAGATTGATATTAGATCGAGTTATCACAAATTGAGGGTGAGAGATGATGATATCCCAAAAATGGCTTTTAGAACCCGATATGTTCATTATGTGTTTTTGGTGATGTCGTTTGGTTTGACTAATGCTCCGGTGGAATATGGATTTGACGAATCAGGTATTTGGACAATACCTTGATATGTTCGTAATTGTGTTCATTGATGATATTTTTTTTTATTAATGAAGTGAGAATGAGCATAAAGATCATTTGAGAATCGTGTTGCAAATTCTCAAGGACCAAAAACTCTTTGCAAAGTTTAGGAAATGTGAATTTTGGCTAAGGTCTGTAGCTTTTCTTGGTCATATAGTTTAAAGTAAGGGTATTGAGGTAGATCATTATAAGACGGATGCGGTCAAGAGTTGGCCGAGACCTCTAACATCTTCGGATATTAGAAGTTTCTTGGGTTTGGCTGGTTATTAAAGAAGATTTTTTGAGAGGGGTTCTCTTCGATTCCCTCTCCATTGACAACTTTAACTCAAAACAACGCCAAGTTCATATGGTCCGAATGATGTGAAAAGAGTTTCCAAGAATTGAAAGATAGACTTACTTCCACCCCAGTTTTGACTTTACCAAAGGGGACGGATGGTTTAGTTGTCTATTGTGATGCCTTGAGAATTGGGTTGGGATGTGTGCTTAAGAAAAATGGGAAAGTTATTGCCTATGCTTCAAGGCAACTTAAAGTGACTTCTCTCTCTAAAATTTTTGACCGTTGCTTAAATTATTGGCAGCTTTCGGTGAGCTCATGTACCTCATCTTGGACCTTTCGGTCCTCGTTTCCCCCCCTCCGATGGCTTTGCGACCCTCTTCATCCCTAAATCCAAAGTTTTCCAATATCTCTGCTCATTTCCCATCCTTGCCAGCTCCTAAATCTGGCTACCCAGCTACACAAAATCCTTCAACCTTTGATAACCATCTCCTAGTTTAAGGAGAATTGTCTCCTTCATTGGAAACTAAAGGGGCTGAAAACACCAAATCGTCCTACGCTAACCTTGAAAGGAACCGAAATGCTCAAAGGCCCAAAGTTCGGCTTCCACCAAGGACTCACAATTTCCTAAATGGAAAACCAGTAGTTTCATTTTCTAATAAAGAAAATGAATTGCTAGCCCAAACTTGCAAGTGGACCATAATTGTTAAGTTCTCTCACATACGCCCTTCTATCGACATCATTAGGAGAGAATTTATGAAAATTATCCCGGGCAAAGGTACAATCAAATTTGGGGCTTTCCATATGCATCATATGTTTCTAGACTTCAATAAATTGGAAGATGATCTGAATGTGTTGTCAAGGAATTTTTTCCAGTTAGGCAGTTCGAACAAAATGAAAATCATAAAATGGTTGACTAAGTTCAAACCAGATGCATATAACACTTTGGCCCCTATTTGGATCAATTTGCCCGACTTAAAGTGGCACCTCTATGAATGAGATGCTATTTGTAGAATTTTTGCTCTGATAGGGACTCCCCTTTTTCTTGACAAAGATACACTCTCTAAAACTAGGCCTACCACGGCTAAGGTGAGAGTCGAAATTGATCTAACTAAACCTCTAGTTAATGAAGTTCTTCTAAAAATTACAAATGAGGGAGGTATTACCGAGGTGATCAATCAAAGAGTTGAATACGAAAGTATTCCAACCTTTTGTTCACATTGCAAGTTGCAAGGTCATTGGGATGAGAAATGCAGGAAGTTGGATCCAGAGTTGAGAGATATGGAAGGAGGAACGCTCACCAGAGAGCAAAGAATGGAGTTACAGCTGATCATAGGTGAATCCACGTTAGACAACAAGGATGCGATGGAAGCTCCCTATCAAAACATAAACTAATCGCAAAGTAAAGATGATGAGTGGCAAACAGTGGTTAGAAAGAAAGTAAAAATCTCTTCCAAATCCACAACTGAGGAGGGAACGTCTCAGGCTTCTCTACTAAAGGACAATGGTACCAACAAAGTTAAGCAACAAAATCAATTCCTTAATAACAGAAATTTAGAGGTGAATACTAACGAGCAGAAGTTGCAAGCTAAAGGAGTTGACAACATGGATACTATGAAAAATAATGCAGATTGTGTGAAGCACACTTTGGTGTAAGAAAGGAGCATCATCTTGAGATCTCATACTAAAACGGGTAAGAAAGAGGTAGCTAGAAAGGAGAAAATCAATCATAAACTTCAAAATATCAAAAGCAACATGAGAAAGACGAAGAAAAACAAGGATATCATCTACCCTCAGATTACAATACAAACTCAAATCATGAAGTATCATATGGTTAATGTCCAGGCTGCTGACATTGGAAAAGGGTTCAGTAAGAGGAAAGAGTTTACTACAACTGTTTTGATTCTAGTAGATATAACACTTGGCACTAAAGAGATCAGCTTAGAGGAGGGTATGCTCGTGGCCTCAATGCCTACTTCTCTATTTGAGCTGAATTGCAAACTGGAGGAATACATAGGTTGATAAAAAGCTAAGGAGAAAGGGATAAAACTTTCGAGCTTATCCAATGCCCTAAGAATAGATAAGACATTGTCAATAGATATGATGGAGCATGAAGATACTACCTACAAAGATCGTGAAGATTTAGATATGTTTAATGGTGGGGAAGAATCAACACTCTCTATCTCAGATGATGAATTAATCAAAAGAGACATACCTTCCCTTACGTGTGTTAAGGTTGATAACTCCACGCAGAAGCAACATATCATGAGCTTCTTTAATAATCTCTCACCTAGAGGTAAAAATGCTTATCAAAATGATGATGAGGTCCTCCATCCTTCTACAGAGTCATCTCTCAAGTCTTAAAAGTCCATTTTTTCTCAATAGTCTCCATGATTAATACTCTCTCATGGAATATTAGGGGGATAAGGTCCCAACGCTCTTTATAAAGGCTCAAAACTCTCAAAAATAAACACAAGTTTCCTTACATGTTCCATCAAGAACCCAAGGTAAATCAAAAAAATATCTATAAGTTCAAAACAAGATTGGGCTATCCTTATTGTTTCCATATTAGTTCCAATAAAATCTGGATCTTTTGGTTTACTGGTTACAAACTTGACATAATTGAACACAAAGAGAAACATGTACTTATACATATTACTCACCTCCATGAACATGTTGATTTCCACCTTTTTGTGGTTTATACAAAATGTGAGGAGGCTCTTTCGATCCCCCTTTGGGATGACTTAAGGGATAACTTTGGAAGAATTACTGGTCCATGGGGTGTAGTAGGTGACTTTAACGTTATCACTTGCTCTAATGAAAAAATAGGGGGTAATCCCTTCAGAATGCAGGAAAGTTTTGGCTTCACCTCGTGTTTGGAAGACCCTTCAAGATTGTGGCTTTCTTGGGACCAAATTTACTTAGAGTGATAAGAAAGACCCTTTGAATACCACATGGGAAAGGCTAGACAGATTCGCTTATAATAGCCACTGGTTTGATAAATTCAGGGAAACCACTGTTTCTCATCTATCGAGAAATTTTTCTGATCATGCACCCTTTTTATTTAAATGTGTTCGTGAGAATGCTAACTTTGTCAAATATTTTAGGTTTCTCAACATATGGACTAAACACGAAGATTATATGTCAGTGGTCCAAGATGCTTGGAATTGGGATCAAGAAGGCAATCCACTTCAAATTATTACACCAAAAGCTCAAGATTGTCAGTAAGGCTTTGAGTGGCTGGTCGAGAACTGCTTTTGGAGATTTTTATGAAGAACCGAAGAGATTGGAAATTCTTATCAAAGATCTAGAAGAAGCCTCTATCAATAATAAATCTCAAGAAAATAGGATGAATTTATCAAAAGCCAGAGTAGAATTCACTAGAATCTTGAAAGTCCAAGATAAAGTTATGTGCCAAAAAGCAAGAGTTAGGTTGTTAGAAGAGGGCGATACAAACTCTACCTTATTTTACAATGTTTTAAAAATATAATAATAAGAGGCTCTCCATCCTTAACATTAAAGACCAAGATGGAAATTGATTGGAAGGTACCACTCAAGTTGCTACAATTGTTGTCACTTACTTCTTCAACCTTTTCAAACCTGAGGATATTGATGAGAATAGCGATATTTTTAAAGTGATAGATAGGGTGGTGACTCGAGAGGATAACATATACATCACCTCCCTTCCTTCTACCCAAGAACTTAAAGATATTGTGTTCTTTATTGACCCTAATAGTTCCCTGGGACTTAATGGCCTAAGTGTTAAGTTCTATCAATCAGTCGGGCCTATTATTACCTCAGATGTTCATGCTGTGATTAATTCCTTCTTTGAAGGTGCTACCCTTACTAAATTCTTTACTCATACTTGTATTGTTATGCTCACTAAGGTTAATTTTCCTCAAGATTTATCTGAAATTAGACCTATCAGTTCGTGTAATACTTCTAGTAAAATATTGGCCAAATTGATTAATACTAGGTTGTTTGGGATTCTCCCTAGAATTATTTGTCAAAATCAGAGTTTCTTTGTTAAAGGGAGAGCTATTACTGAGAATATTATTCTTGCATAGGAAATTGTTAATAATATTAAAGAACCTAATGTAGGGGGTAATGTGGTGATTAAACTTGATATGTCCAAAGATTATGATAGAGTTTCTTGCCCTTTTTTGTGCTTTGTTTTTAAGACATTTTGGTTTTGCTGAATATTGGATTGATCTCATCTACAGGTACATTTCAAAAAATTGGTATACTATGCTTGTAAATGGGAGTAGACATGGTTTCTTTAATTCAGGAAGAGGTCTTATACACGCAGACCCCCTCTCACCTAGTCTATTTAATCTTTCGGCAGAGCTTCTCTCAAAATTATTAAATGCCCTTCATAAAAATCGTGTTTTTTGTTACTTTTCTATGCACATTCCAGGTCTCCAAATTAACCATCTTTGTTTTGCAGATGATACGACTATTTTTAGCAGTGGAAAGAAGGCTTCACTTCAAATCATTATCAAAACTTTGGACATCTATGAAAGAACGTCGGGTATGAACTTACTCATGCAAAAAAGGTTGTTTGCACCTATTGACGCCAAGTTGTGGCACAAAGATGTCCCTTACGAGATGTCTTGTGTGGCAGGTAGAGAAATCCACTGCAGGATGCCTATTGATGACAAAGTAGCAAAAAAAAATTGATATTAACTTTGTCTCTAAATGTTTTTGTTGTATTGGTTTAGGTATGAAAGCAGGGATGGAGACTGCTGAACATCTCTTCTGCTCAGGCCATTTTGCACAACTACTATGGAGTTCTTTTTTAGGAAGGATGGGTTTATCGACCAGGAATACCAACCTTTGGGATTTAATTCAAAGATGTAGCAATCGTACTACAAAATTTTTTGTTGCTGCCTATATTGTAAAAATTATCCCTCCTATTTTAATGTGGGAACTATGGAGATCAAGGTGTAACTCTAGATATAAGAAAGAAAATCCCTATATCAGTAGATCTGCAACCCTCATATCTTTCAACATATGTCAATTGTCGATGAAAACTTTTACAAATTTGAACATACCTAAGAACTGGAGGATTTATTGAAGTTCATGGAACTTAGTATAGTTGATACTAGCTCTGTCCCTGTGAGGTGGTTGAAACCCCCGTTCTTATTTGCGAAAATGAACTCTGATGGTTCATGTGTTGGAAATTCTACAGGAGGTGGTGGAATAGTGAGAGATTCCATGGGCACATGTTTGATGGCCTTCATCCTCCCACTTCGAAGAGGCACCAACAACATTGCATAAATAGGTACGTTCCTCTTTGGACTTAGATGGTGTATTAACAATGGTCATAATCTCATCATTATCGAGATTTATTCTCCACTCATTCAGAACTATATTAATAGCAGTTGGTCTACTCTATGGAGGATTAAGGAAATCAGAAGATTGATTCGGAGACATGATGTAATTATTAACCATTGTTTTAGGGAAGTAAATCATGTGGCTGGTAAATTGGATTCAATGAGCCATTTTGTTGAGGAAGTCAAAGTATTTACTCAGCCTAACACTATTCCCAAGAATATTAGAGGCCTACTGAACGTCAAAGAATGGCTATTTCCCTCCTTCAGAATCAAATCAATAAAACCGAGTATGATTTTCATTGATCCACCTTGATGTGCTTCTATGTGTTTGGCATTGTTTGTGCTTACTTTTGTGCACGTATATTATGAAAATCTCATTAGGAAGGTGAGGTAAAGTCCTCCTTCCTCTTTTGTAATCCACATTAAAGGTAATGACAAGGCATATGTTTAATTAAGAAAATAAAGGCAACTTAAAGTCCATGTGAAGAATTATCCTACCTATGATCTTGAATTAGCGGTGGTGGTTTTGGCCTTAAAGATTGGAGGAACTATTTGTGTGGTGTTCATGTAGATGTGTTCACCGACCACAAGAGCCTACAATATGTGTTTAATCAGACGGATCTTAATCTACGCCAAAGATGGTGACTCAAATTACTTAAAGATCATAATATGAGTGTTCTCTATCATCCCAGTAAGGCAAATGTGGTAGTAGATGCTCTTAGCCAGTAATCTATGGGAAGTATTGCCCATGTGGAGGAAGATAAGAATGAATTGGTATGAGATGTACATATATTAGCCCGATTTGGTGTTCGGTTGATGGACTCTACCAAGGGAGGTCTGATGGTTCATAATGGTTCCAAATTATCTTTTGTAACCGATGTGAAAGTTAAGCAATGTCTTGATCCGACCCTAGTAGAACTGAAAGAAGCGATACTTTGAAAGTCTATTAAGGCTTTCTCCCAAGGGGGAGATGGTGTACTTAGATATCAAGGTCGTTTGTGTGTTCTTAATGTCGATTACTTGAGAAAGCGGATCTTGTCGGAGGCCAATAGATCTCGGTATTCAATTCACCCGGAAGCCACCAATATGTACCATGATTTGCGGGATATCTATTGGTGGAATGGGATGAAGAAAGATATTACGATATTTCTGTCTAAGTATCCGAATTGCCAACAAGTGAAAGGTGTGCCTCGAATAAAGTGACAAGATGATTCGATTTTTGTCATAGTAGACCAAATGACGAAATCAACCCATTTCATTCCCGTCAATGTTTCTTACATGGCGGAAGAATATGGTAAGGTATATTTGAGGGAAATGGTATGGTTGCATGGAGTTCCCTTGTCCATTATCTCCGATAGAGGTAGTCAGTTTACTTCTTATTTTTTGAAGTCTTTCCAAAAGGTTCTTGGCACTAAAGTTAAGCTTAGCACAACTTTTCATCCACAACTTGATGGGAAAGTAGAGAGAACTATCCAAACATTGGAAGATATGTTAAGGGCATGTGTCATCGATTTAAAGGGAACCTGGGATGATCACTTGTTGTTGATTGAGTTTGCTTATAACAATAGTTAACATTTGAGTATTAGTATGGCTTTATTTGAGGCTTTCTAGGGTAGGAGGTGTAGATATCCTATAGGATTGTTTGAGGTGGGTGAACTTGCCTTGATAGAACTCGAGTTACTTCATGAGGCTATGGAAAAAGTCCAACTTATTAGAGAAAGGTTGAGAACCGCCCAAAGTCGACAAAAGTCCTATGACGATGTTAGAAGAAGAGATCTTGAGTTTGATGTTCGTGATTGGGTTTATTTAAAAATCTCACCCATGAAGGGTGTAATGAGGTTTTAAAAGAAAAGGATGCTTAGGCCCCTTTATGTAAGCTTTGAGACATGTTGGTAAGGTTGCTTATGAGCTGGATTTTCTTAATGATTTGGAATCCGTGCATCTGGTTTTCCATGTCTCTATGTTGAAAAAATATGTTAGTGATCCGACATTTATAGTCCCATTTGAAGGTTTGGTAGTTGATGAAGTTGAGATTTTAGACCGGCAAGTCAAGAAGTTGAGAAACAAAGAAGTTGCTCCCGTGAAATTATTGTGGAAGAATCATTTAGTTAAGGGTGCTACTTGGGAGGCCGAGTCCGATATGAAGTCCCGATATCCTCATCTTTTTCTTTCTACTCCTCCTTTAGCTTGAGGTAATAATTTCCTCATGGTTTGATTATTGTTTTTGGGTCATTTGATTTAGATGAATTCCATGATTGCCTTATTTTATGCATGTTCATGAAAAACTAGTGTTTTGAAAGAAAATGAGTTTACATGATTGATTTTCCTCATGAGATGTGTTGTTGAACATGCTTTAGCTATACTTTTTGAGAATGAATTTCATATAGGCTCCATGAGATTGTGTTGAGCATGCTATTAACTTGGAGATGGTAAGTCCTCCTTGAATATGAGTCAAATGGAAATTTCATGCAGATTGGGTTGTTAGATAATAGTTCCTACCTTCCCTTTTGTGCATTGTGTATATTTTGCTTGGAGTTGATGTTTCCTCCTTGACTGTGCATTTAGATGAAATTACATGCATGATGGGTTGCTAGTTAGAGTCCTTTTCATTTTGTGGTGTCTTGAATCTCATTCGAGGATGAATGATCCCAAGGGGGAGATAATGTAACACCCCGTATTAGAAAGAGGGCAACATAGAAAAATTTAGACATTGTTGGTTCCAGCCACGAGTGCCAACCACATCCCGTGGTTAAAACTACGGACCGTAGGTAGGGGCCCATGGACTAGTACCCAAAAATGTCCAAGGCTTGGTCAAGAGACCAGGAACTACGGCGTGAACAATGGATTGTCTAACAGACTAGGGTCTGTGGTTCGAAACCCCAAGTTATGGTTTTCTTACCCCAAACGACGGACCACCAGAACGGACTGTCAGCCAGACCATGGTCCGTCGATCAGGGGTCTGTGGGTCACTGGTTGGCAGTTGAGTTTACGGGAAGTAGGCTCTTTTCCTAATTACTTATATTGATACTACATCATTTTTCCTAAGTCTAGGACTTCTATTTAAATGATTTTAACTCTAAAACTCACCCATTCAAGTCATTATTTCAAAAACCCAAAAGAAATACCAAAATTGTTTTCTCATATATTTCTTTCTCTACAACATGAAGAAGAAGAAGAAGTTGGAGCTAGGATCAAGGTCAAGTCTCCATTCCTAAACCATTTTTGGGCTTTGATATCAAGGTATGATAGTTTTTCATCCATGGAATCCTTTACTCCATGGAGCCCCTAAGAAACCCCAATTTAAAAGTAGAAATTCCCCAATTTTAGTTAGGGTTTTCTCTTAAGTTTTGGGTATTGATGGATGTCGATCCAATTGAGTGGGTATTTCTCCTAAGTTGTGGGTATTGATGGATGTCGATCCAATTGATTGAGTAATGATTGTTTATGCATGAATTTAGTAAAATACACGTTCTTAGGATGAATTTACATGTACCCATATTTAACCCATGTTTGTAGGTTGAAATTGATAAAAATGGGTTTGATGCCTTGAAAGGAGCATTTGCGGGTTGAGATTGAATCCTATATGATGATTTATGATTAGAATTGTTTTGATAGTGAGGAATATATGATGATAATAGTATTGCTTTGAGACTAAAGCTTATGCTATGAATTGTTGATTATTGATGTAATTGTTGTGGAAGAGATAGTTCCCACATGAATTGCTTATGTTATGAATGTGAAAGGCTTCCTCACATTGAATTATTCTAGTTTGAAAGGGATGTTCACCTAAAATTAATCTAGACTAAAGACTAAAATTGATCAGGCAAGAGGTGATCACCCATGACCTCTAGATGAGAAGAATATGAGGCGAATCACTATATTCTTTAGAGGATAGTACAAGGCGATTACCATTATTCCCTAATGTTGGACATGGATTCCAAATACCCATGATCCCTTATTGTGAATTATATGGAGGCGAATACCCGTATCTTATTATGAAAGAACATGGAGGCGAATATATATGATTCCTTATAGAATGTTGTGGAGGTGAATACCCGTGATCCCATAAGATGGACATGGAGGCGAATAGCCGCGACCATAAAAGCAAGGCAAGAGGCGACTATCCATTAGTCTTTATAGGAAGCCAAGCGTCGTTTACCGATGTCTATAAAGGATAGGCTAATGATATGTTATGATAGGTGAAGATCTTGGATGAGGACTAAAGTTACCTTCTATGATAAGTAAGTCTAGTGGAGGATTACCCATGCCTTGGATAACTGTGCTTTAAGATTACTTGAGAAGTATTCCATATATATTGATGTTATCTATTATGTGCATTGATTATGCTTATGACATATATTTTCTAATCCTATGCTTATGTTGATGTTTATGCAAGTTATCATATTTAGTACACTCTTGTACTAACCCATACTATTGCCTACATCTCTTATCCAAAAGTAGGGTCCGGCGTTCCCAACTCTCATTCCCGTGGCTAGGATCTTAGTAGAGGCAAGACATGAAGATTTGGTCACAATTTCCTTATGTTATTTCATTTTATGGTTTCAACACTATTGTATGGATTGTGTCCCAATGACTCTTTGTATTAGATGGTTTTGAGACAAGTTGTATGAGACTTCCACTTCGTTTCAGAAAGACTTTGATGTTGTTGAAAATGGTTTTAAATTTTACCGATTTTCTAGTATCTTATGATCTGAAAGCGAAGTGGCTTATATGAGGCCTCTTGGGGTCTCGTATGCCATGTTACATCTAGGGTGTACCCCTGGGTCGTTACAATGTTTGTTGCAGTCTTTTGTGGCTCAAATTAGTTTTCGAGTATGAGTGAACCAATGTAGCTTTTGAGTCTAAGTTTTTATCATCTTGGAGTTGTGGTGAACTACTTGGATATTCTGCGGCCAACACCTAGATCTATCTCTACTTATTAGGTTATTTTGGTGTTTTGATAGGATATTTTTTATGTCTAGACATGTCATATAATTTTAGACTTGTATCATCTCTTAAAAGCTCTTATACTTATGACACTAAATCTTGGGGTGATATTTCAGTTTTTCCACATTTTATTATAAAAAACACTTAGAGTTTGAGATATTTCTTGCTACGTACTTTTCCGCATTTCAAGTTGAATCTGTTAACATATTGGACGTAGGTTACATCATGACTTGAGTTTTTGGATCGTGACATTGCTTTGTAACCGTTACATCACATTCCAGTAACAAGAGAAATTTAGAAAATCCAAATTGAAGTTGTGGCCCATTAACATAATTCTGTATTTTTTTGAAAAAACACACTGAATGTCAAATGTAGTTTATGCAAATCCAAAATAACTTAATTACGTATTTTTCTGATTTATTTATTATCGTAGTCTAGATTTTAAAAAAAATAAAATGAAAGTACTTATTTAATATTTCAGTTTTTGTATTTGTTTTTTTTTAAAAGAAAAAAATAAAAGATGGTGAACTAAGAAAAAAGGGAAAAATACAATAAAAACAAAGAAGAGAAATAAATAAATAAATAAAGTACTATCATATGGTATATCTAATAAAGGATCAAATGAAAAAAAGACTAAAAACAACACATGAGAAAAGAGTAAAAGAGAAAATAAAAATAATAAATGAGAAAAGAACAAAAGTATTGAACAAAAAAAAATTAATTTATTTTAAAAAAAATGTAGAAATGTAAAATGAGAAAAGAAGAAGAAGAAGAAGAAGAAAACAAAGGAAAAAAATGAAAGAAAGATAAAATAAAAATGTTATGATATGACATCTCTTGTCACGCCCCAAGCCTACATCCTTGGCGTAACTGGCACTTGAAAACCATTTCTGATCCCCAAGAAAACCCTTGACCTAGCTACATGACTTACATGACATTAAACAATATGCGGAAGATAAAATAGGACAATAATTGAAAATTCCAGAAAGTCTTAAAATACTGTCTTTACAAAATACTTAACATGAACCATGAGTTAACCAGAGTATTCTGAGAAAACAATGGAAAACATCTACTCAATCTATCTACGAAGCCTCTACCAATGTGGGATGGATGTCGGGACAAGACCCACAACACCTCCTAAAGCAACTAATTAACTAAAATGAAATAGAGTCCCTTGAAAAGAAGGAGGCCTCACCAAATGTTGTCTGCGAGTGGATAATGATCTCAACGATTCGCCTGTTGATGATCCTAAATAAATGTATCTACATCATTAAATGATGCAGGTCGAATAACGTCAACACAATGAATGTACTTGCACATGAAAAGGTTAGAGTAAACAATAATCTGCCTTTGAAGTACTACAACAACATAACTGGATCAATACATGAATATGAAGTGAAAACCCATTTAAGCATTACAATATAATATAGAATGAAAGCAACATGAAAATAATATATTTTACTTGTGGGAGTTTCTCTAACCGACAACTATTACCATGAGCCTAGCAATGATACAACGTCCCACCGCATGTTGCAATGGCCCATCCAGTACCTTGCCAGGGTTATAGGATGATATCGTTACTATGGATCCAACTATATGCCTTCTCAGAGGTGGTGAGGTGTCACATGAAGAATCAATGTTATCTTATCCTTCGCTGGCTATGTAGTTTTATGGAACTTCTGAGTTATAAAGGACTCTAACCCAAATTTGGTGCTCGATACTACTCCCAAAATATTCGGTATAACTTTATGCTCAATATTACCAATTTCAAAGAAGAGATTTGTTACTTGTTGCATTACTCTTCAAAACCATAGACATACGTACATTCTTGAAAACATGCACTTGCGAACTTATCTTTCAAGTTCAATGATCAACATAAGTACATAGGTATGCATTTATATATATATATATATATATTAAAATAGCATTGAGAGACTCTTAAGTTTTCGTATGAAACAGAACTTTTGAACTTTGTTTCTTAACTTTACCTTGACTTGAAAAAGGAACAAAATGTAATTTACTAAATTTGATTAGGATATGAAGCAGTTTTCAATGATTAAGAAAAAATCTAAAGATAAATATCAAGAAGACAGCAAAGACATGATTTCAAAGAACACACATTGAAAATCTGAGGCAGAGGAGTACATATTCTCTCCACGATGGGGAGAGGGAGTTCAAACTTTGTTCGTGGCATTTTGAGGCAGAGGACTCCATATCCTCTTCGCGACGTGGAGAGGGATCCTTAGTCGTCCCACCCCAAAACCGAAAAATTCCTACGATCTTTAGGGTCCCAATTTGTGTAGGATAGATTGGTTTCTTCCAAATTCCTTTTTGATTTGATAACCCAAAACAATTTCATGAAATCTCACTCAAAATATAGCAAGAAACAACCGTTATTTGAAACACCCTCACTTCAGGAACTCAAAACCACAATTATTAAAGGACGAACTTAAAACTCAAGAATTCATCAAGAACCTTTATATAAACAATTTAATCAACAAATTTAATAGAACGACTACATGATTTGCGTGAGGAAGAAAATATCAATCACTATGAGAAACCTAACATACTTGGAAGACCAATGTGCTTGATGAAACTTGAAGAAAATTCTTGGAAGATGAACCCTAGCCTTAACGTCTTGTTGAAATTCTTGAGCATAGAAATTTAAGAGTGAATGAGAGGGTTAGTTTATGAAAGCTTATTTGTCTACACATTTAGGGTAATTTAGATGACTTTGTAAGTATTTTTAGGACTAAAATACCCTTAAAAATAACTAAAATGAGTTGAAGTCGGAGTAATTTTCTAGCGGGCCGTGAGGTTCGTATTGGCTCCGTAACGTGGAGCCATCACTAGCCTATTGCCAGGCTTACATGTCTCTAAGTAAATCAGTCATAACTTTGTACTTAGAGCTTTGATTCAGGAAAACTTGGTTGCGTTTGAAATATGACTTGAAGACCTTTGATTTGATATCTTATGGGCTACCAAACACTTTATGTGCTAAGAGATAGGGATGTTTGAAGTTGACCCACAACTTACAATTTGAAGAGTAACTTGCATGACTCTAAATTTGGTTCTTTCAAATTTATATCTTTCTATGTATGATGTGTTACAATATCTCTCCTTGGGAACATTCGTCCTCAAATCAAATCACTCTAAGCCAAAAAAGGCAAAAAGGGAAGCATTTAACAACTGTTACTCGAGTACACAACATGCAACTTACATACACTAAACACATCAACTTAATGAGTACCAATAAAATAGATGTGGGTATCTCTTTTTAATATATTCCTCAACCTCTCATGTAGCTTCCTCAACAAATTGGTTCCTCCATAAGACCTTGACCGATGCCACTTCCTTGTTTCTCAGCTTGCGAACCTGACGAATAAGAATATGAACGGGTAGCTCTTCATAAGATAGACTCTCCTTAATACCAATATTCTTAGTAGGTATAATACGTGAACGATCACCTATACACTTCTTCAACATAGAAATGTGAAACACCAGATGAACTGCTACTAATTCTGATGGTAGCTCCAACTCATAAGATACATTGCCAACTCTCTTGGATATCTTGTAAGGACCTGAGATTGCGTAAATCCCTAACTTCAGTTAGAGATTCTAACTTATAAAATTGGAGAATTTAGGTAACCTATGGAGGAAATGACTCAATAGGTGAATTCAATCATACCTTGGTATGAAAAGCCCAAAATTAATGGTAAATTTGGAGACTTGATCTTTAAAAGATAGACTTTTTCTTCAAGCATTACAGAGAAAAAATTTGGGGAATAACTTAGAGGGATTTGGGGAATTTTGAAGAATGATTTAGAGTACTTGGATTTTAGGCTAAAAAACATATAGATGGTCTAGGATTAGGATTAGGATTAAAATACATTGTTTAGGCACTAAGAAATTAAGGAAAAGACAAAAAAGACTTTTAAAAATAATTGCTTACCACCATCTACGATAGGACCTATGGTCTGTAAGTTCTTCTACGGACCGTACTGGTCAACTGTAGAAAATGATTATAGACTTTAAATTTGGCAAACAAACAATAGAACTCATATACGACTTCTAGCTCTACCTACGTCCCGTAGATGCCAACCATAAAAACCAACTTTAAGCTTTAAATTTTTTCTATGCCTGGGGTGACCTACGAGACATACCTATGACTAGTCAAAGGAATGATGGACCATCCTGTTAAACAATCAAAAGGGTACTAGGACTTGTTTTAAAAAAAATAAAATCTCACTACCTACGGTTGCCACCTACGTCTCGTAAAAGAAACTCTGGTTCGTGGATTGGATCTTTAGATACAAAAAAAAGCCAAAAAAATATATTTCTCTTCCTTTTCTGAATCTGAGGTGTTACAATAAGCCTAGAAGGTACACTTATGTGCAAGTTAAAATAAAACCCAAATGGACCCCATAAGCCCAACAGGTACACCGAATATCTATGACTACAAAAGTGAAGTGCCTCAATCCAGCACCAATAAATTTACTCCAAGCCTTGAACACCAAGTGATGACCACTTACTAGTGGTGGCGGCCTCAAACCGTAAAGTATCAACCTCGGAATGGGATAACGATCTCAAATCGTGAAAATCAACCTCGAATAGGATATAAAGGCCTCAAACTATAAACATCAGCTCGAATAAGAAATAATATGACCAGTCAACTCCAATCCTGGAAAGAAAGAGTGACAAGGGGCATGTTGACTCTATAGATGCAACACTTCAGAATCGAGAAGGCTAGAAAAGGGGTCGAGCAGGCAAGTCACAAGCCCAAAATTGGGCCATGGGACCCTCCATGGAGCCTATGACTGGCCGTGAAGGGAACCATGACTTGTTATAGTGCTCGTGAAGGCTTCCTAGAACCTGCACATGAAGGTTCCCCTCCCACGGACCCTTAGACAGCCCGTGGTGAGGATAACAGACCGTTAAGGTAGTCGTAAAGAGGGTCAAGATAGTAGGGGTTCTCCCCTAGCCACTAGTCAAGGACCGCGGCGGCCATAATGGCCCGTGGTGCCTTAGACGGAACGTAAAGGCTACCGTCAAGTGAGTCCATAACCTGTTAAGTCAAGGGCTTTTGGGTCTCTGCCATATTATTTTAATTCAATACCATGTCATTTTACCCTTTACGCAAATCCATATATAAAGGTTTTTGACCCCAAAATCACCCAATTTATTCATTCTATAAATTTCCCAAAAGAAGAACAAGTCCATCCTCCCCCAAATATTTTTCTCTTTAGAAGTTTGAAGGAACAATCTAGGGTTCAAGCCAAGCCTCCAATTCCACCATATAAGTCAAGCTTTTGATTAAGGTATGATAGTCTTCATCTTTTAAGATCTTTCCTCCATATTGTTCTTATATTTCTCAATTTTTAAGCTAGAAATCCCCAATTTTAGTTTGGGTTTTCTTCTATGTCATAGGTTCCATTCAATATTGATTTGTTTGACTGTTTTATGAACTCTTATTTATAAATTATGATAAGTTCATGTTTTTAAGATTATTCCCCATGAATCCATGCTTAACCCATGTTTTCTAGATTTTAATGACTGAAAGTGACTTTTGAACTATGAAAGGTAAATTATGGAAATATGCATGTTCTTATGAAGCTGATGAAAAACATGATTAATTTTCTTTGAGAGTAAATCATAAATATTGAGATTATTGTTGTGTTGTGAAAGAATTTCTAATAACCACATGAAAGCATGATTTTGAAAGGTTTTCTCACATAAGGATTCTTAGTGTTGAAACATTTTCTAAACTACACTTCAAATCAAAGATTTAGTAGCTATTCTAAAGAAACCTAGTTTGGATAGTCTATATGATGTGCCATTTATGAAAGATAAGTCTAGTAAGGAAATGTGACTATTCCCGTTATATTTATGCGTAGCACTGAGATGATATTGAGATTAAAGCTCTCCCATAGCTTGAGGGAGGGTTTCTAGTAGCAATCTTCTTATCCCACACCTATGTGCCAGTATAGAAACTTTTTCTTTGATATACGATGATTCTGTCTGATAAACATTAGGCTGTGGATCCACATTAGCTAGAACTTAAAGTTCCTGCCTTGGTAAGTAAGGACACGTCTTTTCAGTGTGGATAAGACACCATATTCCATGGTGTACCTCACATGGTCTTAAATGTTCGTTAATGTTACTTAACACAATAATAATGAACTAACGTTAATTCAAAAAGTATCACACGAGTGTTCAAAGATGAATTTTACTTGCATTTTACCATGACTATTATGATGTTTTCTAACCTCTTTCTTACGGTTTTATTTTTTTCTTTGCAAAACATGAAAGGTCCTTTTAAGCATAATTTTCTAACTTTATGCATTGCTATCATACTTGGTACATATTTGTACTAACGCATACTCTTGCATACAGTTTTATAAAAATATAGGGTCCGATGATGCAGGTTCACATCCCCGTGGCTAGGAGTCACCTTGATTATACTTTGTAGCGGTAAGTCCTTTTATTTTGAGGATCGAACCTTTTCACTTTCAGTCTTTACTTTTCTAATATTGTGTGTGATACCAGTGTTACATCCCAATCACTCTTGATGTAATAGATAGCTATTGAGAATATGTCGACTTCCACTTCATTTTGAAAACTCTTTTATAATATAAATTGTCTATTGAATTCCATTGAATTTCTATTATCTTGTTTATGTATCCTAACTAGTTTGTATAGAGCCTCTCGGGGTGTTATACGCCATGTTACACCTAGGGTCTACCTTGGGTCATGCTAAACTTGGTATTTTATAGTATAAGGTTTAGAAAAATCATAGTAAGTCTCATAAGCCACGTCGAGTAGAGTCTTGTCCATAAGTTTGAAGTGTGCCACATTTATGAGAGGCTATATATAAGTTGTTCAGAAAACTCCACTATTTTTATTACTCTAAGTTGTGCGATAGAGTTTAACTCTATAATGTCTCTCTCCTAATCCCTATATGATGCTTTTTAGGAAATGGCCCCTCGAAGAGCATACATTAGGAGATATGCAAATGAGAATGTGGAACGAAAAGCTCCTCCTCAAGCTCCTCAAGTTCTGGTTGATCCCTTGGTCGAGCAAGTGACTATTGCCGAGTTTAGGGGTGCTTTTAAACTATTGGCTCAAGCCATTACCACTCAAGCCAATAGGGAGGTTGTTGGCCCCGTGAACCCAAATGTGGGTACAATGACATCTAGAGTGAGGGATTTCGCTAGACTGAATCATCTAGAATTTCATGCTTCTAAGGTTGAGGAAGACCCTAATGAGTTCATTGATAAGGTGTATAAGGTGTTGATGATCATGGTAGTGATGCGAGAATAAAAGGTGGAATTAGTTGCTTATCAACTTAAGGTGTTTCACAAATATGGTTCAACTAATGGAAAGAATAGAGGGAGAAGGATGTGGGTCCTCTTGATTGGGAATAGTTTGAAGTTGCTTTCCTTGATAGGTTATTTCCCTTTGAGATGAGGGAGGCATAGTTACTTGAATTCATCAACCTTCGTCAAGGACACATGAGTGTGAAGGAAGATGCTTTGAACTTCAAACAATTGTCTAAGTATGCTCCTACTATGATTTCCGACCCTAGGGTGAGAATGAGTACGTTTGTTTCGGTCATCCAAAATTGTGGTTAAGAAATGTCGTACCGCCATACTTACCAAAGATGTGGACATTTCTCATCTTAGGGTTCATTGTCAACAAATAAAAGAGGATAAACTTCGAGAATGATCTAGGGAGATATGATGAGTCTGAGATTTGAACTTATTTAGGGCTTGTTTATATAGATTTAGTGTCCTCAAATGCTATTTTGTGCCAATAACTGATGTTAAATAATTTATTTTCAAGAATATGAATTGCGGAATAAAGAAAGGACACTAACAGACAAAAATAAACAAACCAGACTAAAGAAATGCAGAAGGGAAAGCCTGAGGATCGCCAAGAGCATTCGACGAGTCGCTGAGTGGCTCATCAAACTGCCTAAAGTTCTAGTGCGCCGAGCCCTAAAGGAAAGAACCAAGTTGACGATGGAAAAGAGCAGTCGACAGATCACCGAGTGGTTCCGCGAAGCCAAGATAGCTCGCCCTAAATTATAGACCTTGAGAATGCTGAGTACCAATGCAAAAGGGCAATGGAAGATTTTTGATTTATTGTTTGTGGGAATTGGGTAGACCTGGGTTCAGCTCGAAAGAGTGAATCCTAAACCAAATCCCACACACTCAGCTCGAGAGAGTGAATGGATTAAGGTGTGAGTTGGTCTTATTTTGCATGATTGTTGATGTTCAGAGAAATCACTTGATTTGGGGTAAATTGTTCGAGAGAAAATTTACCTCCATTATAGCGTAGCCTACTCACTAATATCTATTTGCTAATAATTGCAATTACCCATGTCTATATTAGCCTATAAACAATCACATCCCAAGAACCTGTGTCATTATTGTTAATTTGTATTGTTGTGACTGCTATTTATAGTTGATAATCAAAACCAAAAACCCCATTTGACATTCGTGTCACCTCTTCATTTGAATCATATCTTTATTCCATAACTTTTATTTCTATGACTGATTTGACAATGTTTATACTTCCCAATTGAATCTGAAACACGTACCGCTTAGTATGTGATTCGCCCCCAACTCATTTAGTTGTGTTTTTTACTAATTAATGACCGTTGACACTTAGAATTGGATGAAGTGTCTTTGACAACGTTAAACTAATCTAAATGGCACCGCTGTCGGGGAGTGCTGTTGTTTGAAATTATTTTGGTGAAGTTGAATTTTGTTCTTTTTAGTCATAGTATAATCTACTTACTTTTAGTTTTGGTTTTTGTGTTGCTGTTCTAAAACAGAGGAAATGAGTGTTAACGGAAGCAATGGTAGCCAAGTGGGCCACCAACATGACATCGGCAATCTCAATGAACCGAATGTCAATGACCCAAATCTAGTGGGTGGAGTTTGTGCCATTCGCTTGCCTCCAGTTGAAGGGAACGTTGTGTTCCACATTACAAGCACCATGCTGGAGCTCATACAATTGATGGGCTTGTTTGGTGGGTTTACTCATGAGGATCCCTATGAGCAATATAAGGAACTTTGTTGATGTTTACGCACCATTCTCCTTTAAGAACATATCTTAAAAATCGGTCCAACTGAGGTTGTTCCTATTTTCTCTAATGGGAGGAGTGTGTAAGTGGTTGGTTGAGCTACCAAGAGATTCTATTACTTCATGGGAAGAGCTCATTACCGCATTTCAAGTGCGATTCTTTCCCATTCGAATATGATGACTCTTCGGGACGACATCAAAATTTTCAACCATTTCGAGGGTGAGCCAATCCATGAGACTTGGCTAAGATTAAAAGCAGTTGGTGGTTCAATGTCCAACTCATGGATTGCCCGATAATATTTTGCATTAGTACTTTTACAGAAGCCCTGATTCGGTAAACAAGGGAGTGTATAATCAACTTTTTTCAGGAGGTTTAATGCAACAACCATATGTGATAGCAGCCCAACTACTTGATGGCATGACCACGATTCACTGGGCATGGTACACCCGTGAAGATCAGGTCTTATATATAACTTACAAGTTGACAAAAGAGCAGAATGAAAAAGATCAAGAGAGAGACCAAAACATGGCAAAGATGATGACCTTGCTAGACATCTCTGCCAAGAACGTCATGGGTGCTGGTACTAGGAGTTTTAATGTTGTCGGTGTTGGTTGTGTAAACCCCAAAGAGGCAAAATTTGAAGCTTTGTACAATGAGGAAGTAAACTTCCTAGCAAACAAAGGAGGAGGTTATCGTGCTAACTAACTTAAATCGGGTGGAAACCAAGGTTTGAACAGAGATGCGGGTTGGAGACACTGTGATAGAGAGTGGTGTGATCGTAACGCCACCTAGAAGAAAATAGAAGGGAGAAGGATAAGTATGTTCCTCCCCACGAGCGTCAAAATCCCAAAGCTTTTGAGGGTGAACAGATGGAGGATATGTTGTCACGTATTCTTAACAAGTTTGAAGGGTCTGCTAAAGTTTTGAACGAAATGAAGGAAGACATATCGATCCTCAACCAGACGCTAACCTCTCATTCCATTTCTATCAAGCAGTTGGAGACCTAAATGGGTCAGATTTCTTCGCATCTTAACCCAGGACAACAAGGGGGGTTTCCTAGTGATATTATGGCAAACCCCAAGAATGAAGTTTTAGTGGGTACTTGCATCATGCCACGACATTAACTAAGGCACTTCTTGGGAAGCAACCCAAGTTTTTATTGCTTTCTGTTTTTATTGGAATAATGGGTATTGATTGTGTAGGTTAAAAGTTGAATGTGCTTGAAAAATGATTGTTGCCGAGCCAAGTGTCAAGTCGGCGACTCGCCAAAGAGGTCGGCGAGCCCGATTTGGACTGCCATTAGACTTAGAAAAATATCAAGTTGGAGTCTATAAAACTCGGTGGGCCCATGGACGAGTCGGCGACTCACCGAACATGTCGGTGAGCTCGACTTTGTCCGCCGTTTGGACCCCCAAATTAGCTAGAGGTCCTGTAAAACTCGGCGAGGTAAGTAACCACTCGTCCTGTTGCCGAGTGGTTCGGCGAGGCAAACTAGTATCGCCAAACGATCGCGAACTGGGCGGTTTTTAAAGGCCAAAGGTTTAAACTTTCAAACTCTTTCATATTCTCTCACTTTTAGCCTCATACAATCACACCCGTACTTTAAATTTTCAATATTCTTGCATTTTATTACTTTTTGGTCATTGATCTTGTGTTCAGAGTGGAATTCTTTGCCGGCTAGCATTACAAAATTTTATTTCGGCATTAAAGTTTTGTTTTCCGAACCCTCAAACTCTTAAATAGCGGTTAAACTCAAATGAAATTGTTTAATTCTTATAGATGTGTGTTGGACCTCTCTGAAATCATGTTTGATGTGCTAGTTTTCCTATTTTAGTTTCGATATCGTGCCTTAGTTTCTTAAAATGTTAATTCCCTAAATTTCATGCTTTAAAATTGATCATGAACTTGTAGGTTGCGTTAAATTGTTGTTTGGTCTAGTTGGGTGAAGTCTGAGTAACCCAAATTGGGTTTAATGAGTGTTTTGCCCAATAATGGAGCGTTGGACGTCATTCTTAAGGGTAAAACTCATCAAATGGCCACTTTTGGCCAAACCAAGGGAAGTCGAAGTACCCTGGTGGTATGGGTGTGGGCATAATTGAGTATGTATGCGGTTTGATTTTATTTTCGGGGGTTGCAGACTTGATCTTAGGAGCCGGGGTTGAAAATTGGTACGTTGGGCAATTTGGTGAGTTTGGTCGAGCTCGCCAAACCACTCGGCGGTTCGCCAAAGTCCCCCTATATAGCCTTTAATTCATGATTTGGGTGATTTTGGTTATGTAACTTTCAACAAGAAGCCTGAGCTCGCTGCGTTCACTCGGCGACTTGCTGAAAGTCTCCCTTGATCGCCCTTTATGTGCCCCAAATCCCTAAAACATACTGTAACTTTCAGCAGGCTAGTCTGAGTTCGCCAAATGGTGTCGGCAATTCGCCGGAAGTCCCTGTATATCGCCAAACTACCATTTTTCTGGAATTTTTTTAGGACAATCCTTTTGGCGAGCCCGATCTGGCTCGCCAAAGTGATTCAACGACTCGCCAATCGGTTCGGTGAGTCTTTCTGCAACATGATTTCTGCCATTCTCTTGAAATTGTCTATAACTATTTGCGATGTGTTTTGCAGATATGGCTAGACCAAAATTAGCAGGTCGAGACATCCCACCCAACAAGAGGGCAAAGGGAATCACAATCAATGGCTAGAAAACTTCCTACCACAGGCGGGAAAAATAAAGGCAGAGGAAAGGCACCATCTCCTGAGTGACCGGAGGTCAGCTCCAACAGCAAGTGAGTGTACGCCACACACCTCACTAATTGTGAAAGTGAGGGTGAGCACCAGGACTCTCATGCCACCATTTTTGAGCCTGAGGATTATCACATACTGCTAGACAAGAGAGCTGAAATGCGCTCCAAACGGCTGAATAATCCGTCTAGGATCAGAAAACCCCAGGCCACTCCTCCTCCTCTTGTCCCAGATCATACTGTGACCCGAAAACCACCTACACAGGTTCCTCCTCCCCAGTCTATGAATAGACTAAAGGCTGAGGGATTGAGGACCATCATCAAATAGAAGAGACTGTCCACAAACGGTGTGGTGGACAGATACCCAGAAATCTGGAGCACATTGAAATCCTACTAGTTCCAGATATTCACTAAACCATGTGGCCCTTAAATTACTAATTGTGTGCCGAAGTTTAACACTGCCTACAGAGCTCTAGTTCCTCAAGGAAAGAAGAAGGTTGCAACATTCAAACCAGTCGCCTATGTAGTTGTCATAGGGAAGAAGGTGAAGTGTGACAGTAGTGACATAAATGCTATGTTTGAATGCACTGCCAATATTGAGGATGACTACCTATACATGATCAAGACTAAGTCCTTGGAGACTACGAAGGAATGGTTGGCTCCTCTGTTGTTTGATGGTACTCCTAGGTGGGTCAAGGGTGGAGTGGAAATTGAGAAGAATGACCTCAATATGGCAACGAGTTACTGGTATGGCTTTATAAGCAACACCATTATGCCGTCTCAGAATGAATCTATCCTCTGCCACACAAAGGCAGCTTGTCTTGGTTCCATCATTGCAGGGAAGCGCATAAATTTAGGCATGATCATTGCACATAAGATGGCCTTAAAGTAGCGTCAGACTTCACTTCCATATTTGGTGTTGATAATCAAGTTGTGCAGATGAGCCAGGGTGCCTCGATATGAAAAGAAGGACGTGGAAGTGATTCCTACCACCTGTACTGACATCCGGTGGATAGAGGCTGAGTATTTGAAAAATGCAGCTGAGAAGAAGAAGGCATCCTTGGTTGATTCTTCCCCAGCTGTTAACATTGAGACTTTACTTGTAGAGGCAGTATTGCCTACTTCAGCCCTTGGGCCTTCAGGTATCTCTAGTGCTGCTCCTTCCTTGACTCCGAGATCTTCTACCGCTTTCTTGCCCCCTAGGTCTGTTGCTGCTTCCCGACCTCCACTCACATAGGCTGCAATACTACAGATGGGAAATGTAGCCCATTTTACTAATAGGCGTGCCTCCAGGCTTGAGGGCATAGTCCCTGGGATGATTGAAAGGGCCTTTACTGCTGTTGTATTACCCCTTAGTGTGTCTATTGATGCCCTTATGGCAAGGCTAGCGGTGTGTGAGCGAGGCCAGGGGGTCACTGATGAGGTGACGGCCTTTAAGGCCACAATTATTGATTTGAGAAAGTACATGGACCAGCTGAAGTAGAAAGAAATATCCATGATTTTGGGACTGTGGAGATCCCCGTCATGCCAGCTGATGATGATGTGTCCCCGGCTACCACTAGAGATGAGGTCCGAGCTGAGGAGGTTGATGTTGGTAAGTCTGAGGCAGAGACGGATGAGGAGTAGCTCTGTCTCCAAGAGGAGACCACATATGAGGGCCTTACAGAGGTTGAGGATGCTATGGTTGATTCAACCATGAAGATTTCATTGGCAGACACACCCATGGCAGGCTCTGGTGGAGCTAGTGTTGATGCTACCCCGGGCATTGATGCCCCGACAGATGGATTGAATGTGTAGGCATGACCTTTCTTTACCTCCCTCTCTATAATTTTTGTTGGCTTTTAATTATTTTTGTTGCATTTGAGGACAACTGCATTTTTATTTGTGGGGGGTGAGGTATTTCTATACCTACCTTTTGCAACTATCTTTTGTATATATATTGTGTTTTGTGTTTTAAATTGTGTTTTGGTTTTTATCTTGTAGATGTTTGAGCTTATGGCTCCTTGCTATGAAAATGGTTTTTGACCCATCTGAATAGTTTTTCCACTTTTGTTGTGTGCGAATGTGGTTTTACTTGTGCAAATTTGAGTATCGGTCATCATCAATACCGATGACTTGAATAGTTCTCTTAATCGAACAAAAATGAATGTGCGGCTACGATGAGGCCAAATGAAGTTGCATAGACAATGTGTGAACTTTTTGCATCTCATTGTGACTAGACGATTATCGAATGAGTCTCTTATGATGAATATTGCACACTAGCAAAAAGTGTGAATTCTCATTTGGTATTGGTGCCAATGCCTTGTGCGATGAGCTTACCGTGAACCTTGTGTGATGAAACCTAGAATTTTCCCCATTGGTCCAGTTGACTAAGTGATGCAGGCTCTTGAAATGATCTTAGGCAACAATTTTGAAAAGTGAAACAATTTGAAAATATACCTCTTCTGTGGCCAACCTTGTGAGATGTGTGAACCTTGCTTGAAACCCCTTTGAGCCTTATCCTTTTCTTGGATGAATCTTGAACAAATGTGACCCCTCTTTATCGATTCACCCATAACTCTCATGAAGTGTGGTTTTTTTTTTAATAGCCAACTTAGGCCAAAAGCCTAAGTTGGGGGTGTGGTGAAAAGAGAAGGTAAATCAAGAAATGTGAAGAATTCCCCTTTTTATTCATGACCTTGAAAAAAGATGGAATCCTTCCATATAAAAAAAGAAAAAGAAAAGAAGAAAGAAAAAAAAAGAATGAAAAAGTTGTGTAATCAAGTTTTGAAAGTTGCAAAAGAAATGGAGTATTTGGAAACTCATTTAAAGTTAAATAATGGGGTGAATTATAAGCATGAGTAAAAATGTTGGAAAAAAAAGAAAAGTGATGTTCAGACCACATTTCATGAGGGTAACAACCAATGAGCCTAAATGACCATATCTTTACACTCAGCCCCATTACTAGCCTTGAAAATACCTTTTTTATCTTGAAAAAGCTGAAACAAATGTTGATTGGAAAATAAGGGCAAACCTATGGGTTAAGTCATGCATGAGTTCATCTTTGTGAGCGTGACAGTTGTATGTGATTCCGGAATTACAAATAGTGGAAGAATTGTGTGTGAGTATGTAATCATCTTTGTTATGAGGGCATTTGAGTACCTTGGTTGAGCTTGAACCTGCATTTGAAGCAAGTATGGTGAACTTGAGAATCTTTGATAATGGTGAGTCACAACTTGAATATTAGAGTGCACAATTAATCATTGCATGAGTAAGTTGAGTCCTGTTGTGTGCATTCATGATTGATTCTTTTGTAGCACTGATTGATACATCCTTTTTAAGCTGCTGAACTTGAGTTTTACTTGAGGAAAAACAAAAGTTTAAGTTGGGGGGTGTTGATGAGTCTGAGATTTGGTGCCAATAACTGATGTTAAATCCTTGATTTTCAAGAATATGGATTAAGGAACAAAACAAGGACACTAACAGGAAAAAAGGAACAAACCAGGCTAAAGAAATGAAGAAGGGTGAGCCTAAGGATCGCCAAGAGCATTCAGCGTGTTGTAGAGTGGCTCATCAGACCACCTAAAGTTCCACTGTGCCAAGCCCTGAAGGAAAGAACCAAGTTGGCGATGAAAACGAGCAGTCAGTGGATCGCCGAGTGATTTCGTAACGCCAAGATAGCTCGCCAAAAGTTACAGACCTTGAGGATGCAAAGTACCAAGGCAAAAGGGCGACGGAAGATACTGAAGGGCGGCTCGCCGAGTGGTTCTGCGAGCCCGACTTACTTCGCCGAGTGACTTTTTGCAACACATTGTTGGCGACTAGAAATAGATGTTTGAGCATTTAGTTTAGGATCACTTATCACTGATCAATTAATCAATTACTCTTTAGAACATTTTATTTTTAAGTTTTGAACATCTTCAGACAATTTTATCTAGTTTACCTTAGCTTTAAACGATTGAAGAAATTCACTTTTGAGAAATTCGAAGTGGGTCTTTGGGATTCTTCAAATTGGAGCATTGTAGAGATGAAATTACTCTTACCCAGTTAATGGATAATTAATTTGGTAATGTTTTTTACCTTTTTATGATGTCTAGCTAAAACCCCAATTCTTGGGGTGTGATTATGTGATTATGGGTTGATTTAGATTATGGGTATTGCTAATTATTAGTTTAAATTCTATTTAGAAGTGAGTTCAATCATTAATTGTGGTTTAACTTAGGAATTGTAGTTGCAAATGCAGTTCTAAGTTTGTGTTCTAGGCTTGCTCGAGAGAGAGATTTTAGAACTAAGGTTGTAGATTGATGGTTTGTGGGTATTGGGTTGACTTGGGTTCAGCTCGAGAGAGTGAATACTAAACCCAATCCCACACATTCAGCTCGAGAGAGTGAATGGATTAAGGTGAGGGCTGGTCTTATTTTGCATGTTTGTTGATGTTCGAGAGAAATCACTTGATTCGGGGTAAATTGTTTGAGAGAAAATTTACCTCCATTTTAGCCTAGCCTACTCAGTAACATCTAGCTATTTACTAATAGTTTCAATTACCCATATGTCTATATTAGACTATAATCAATCACATATAAACAACCCATCTTATTAATGTTAATTCGTATTGTTGTGACTGTTGTTGGTAGTTGATAATCAAAACCAAAACCTCCATTTGACATTCGTGTCACCCCTTAATTGGAATGATATCATTATACGATAACTATTATTCATATTACTGACTTGACAATGCTCATACTTCCCAATTGAATCTGAAACACGTACCGCTCCCTATGTGATTTGACCCCAACTTATTTAGTTGGGTTTTATACTGATTAATGACCGTTGATGCTGAAAATTGGATGAAGTGTCTTTGACAGCGTTAAACTAATAAAGATAAAGAAGGCGAGGACCTCTCATGGTAACTTCTCATAATCAAGGTCCGTTGGACATGGTCATTCTAAGTTCCAACAAAGGTTTTTCAGGTAAGGTTCCTCCAATGCTACTCCTAAGTTCAAGAAATATAGGATGTCTAACCCTATGCCTCAAGGAGGGAATAGTGGTGGATCTTCATTATCTTCTTGTGCTAAGTGTGAGAGAAAGAAGGAAGGCAAATGTTTTGTCGGTATGGATGGTTGCTATGGTGGTTGCAAGAGTCGCTATAAGATAAGGGATTGTCCAATGCTTACGACCAAGGGAACAAAAGGTACGAAAGCTCCTCCAAGTGGTTTGGGTTCAAGTGCTCCAAAGAAAAATTGATTCTATGTACTTTAGACTCATCATGAGCATGAGGTTCCCCTGATGTGGTTACCGGTATGTGAAAAGTTTTCCAACATGATTTTGAAAGTTCATGTTATGCTTCGATTGATTGTAGAATCGAGTAATCAAGTTTGAGTTTCAAGATGAGCCCGTCCTAGAGAAGAAAGAGAGAAATTATATGCCTTAGGGTCAATTAGTTTCTTGTCTTACAGCTAGAAATTTGATTTCTAAGGGTAGCATATGCCATCTAGTTAGGGTGAGGGATATATGTTCCAAGACCCCTATCTTTAGTTGGTCACCATTGGAAATGAGTTTCCTAAAGTGTTTCTAGATTATCCACCAGGTGTTTCTCCCGAAAGGAAAATAAACTTCGGTATTGATCTTCTCCCATATACGCAACTTATTTCTATTCCAACCTAATCAAATGGCTCCAGCTGAAATTAAGGAATTAAAGGAGCAGTTGGAATATTTTTTGGATAAGAGTTTCTTCCGACCAAGTATCTCTCTATGGGGTACTCCAGTGTTGTGTGTTAGAAAGAATGATGGTTCACTACGTATGTATATTAGCTACCAGTAATTGAAAGATGTTACTATTAAGAACAAATATCCTCTCCCAAGGAAAGATAATGTGTTTGATCAACTTCAAGGAATGAATTACTTCTCTAAGATTGACCTGCGGATGGGTTATCACCCATTGAAGGTGAAGATAGATGACATTCCATAGATGGATTTTTGAACTTGATATGGCCATTATAAGTTTTTGGTAATGTCATTTGGTTTGACTAATTCTCTGTTGAAATATATGGATTTAATGAATAAGGTTATTAGGTAATACCTTGATATGTTTGTGATTTTGATCATTGATAACATATTGATCTATTCGAGGAGTGAAGACGAGCATACCGATCATTTGAGGATTGTGTTGCAAGTCCTCAAGGATCAACAACTCTTTGCAAAGTTTATCAAATGCGAGTTTAGGTTGAGGTCCGTAGCTTTTCTTGGTTACATTGTTTCTGGTAATGTTATTAAGGTAGATCCTAAGAAGATAGATGCGGAAAAGAGGTTTCCTAAACCCCTATCCCCTTTGTATATTCAGAGATTCTTGGGTTTAGCCATTGACTATATAATGTTTGTTGAAGGGTTTTCTTCGACTACCTCTCCATTGACGACATTGATCCCAAAAGAAGGTTAAGTTCATATGGTTGGAAGAATGTGAGAATATTTCTTAAGAATGAAAAGATGTGTCTTCCTCTCCGGTGTTGACTCTACCGGAAGGAACCGATTGATTTGTAGTTTCTTGTGATGCCTCAAGAATTAGGTTAGGATGTGTCCTGCAAAATAGGAAAGTTATTTCCTATGCCTCTAGGCAATTAAGATTCATGAGAAGAATTATCATATTCTCGACCTTGACCTAGTGGCGGTTGTTTTGCCTTAAAGATTTGGAGGCACTAATTATATGGTGTCCATGTCGATATTTTTATTGACCACAAGAGTTTGCAATATGTGTTCAAGCAGAAAGATATAAATCTTCTCAAAGAAGGTGGCTTGAGTTATTAAAGGATTATGACATGAGTGTTCTCTATCACCCGGTAAGGCAAATTTTGTGGCGGATGCTCTTAGTTGGTTATCAATGGATAGTGTTTCTCATATTGAGGATGCTAATAGAGAGATAGTTTGAGATGTTCATGGATCGGCCCGATTGGGTGTTTTATTAGTTGACAATACCAAAGGTGGTGTTATGGTTCAAAATCGTCTTTTGATGCAGATGTCAAAGGCAAGAAAGGTCTTGATCTGACTCTAGTTGAATTAAAGTAAGTGGTGCTTAAAAAGTCCATAGAGGCTTTCTCCCAATGGGGAGATTATATGATTAGATATCAAGGTTGTTTGTGTGTTTGTAACGACCCTAAAAACGAACTAGTGAAACTAGAGCCTCACATGTGAGTTTGGAGTTGAGAACTTGATGAAATGATGAGAAATGACCGTGACGTCCGGAAACTAGTCATTTGAACTACTGAGTTGTAAGGGTCAACTTTAAATGGTCAGATCTTTTAGCTCAAATTGAATTAGGTGGACCTTTACCTATCCAATTAAAGGTCTCTGGGTCCTCTTTCCAACGCCACCGAGTTTGCCCAATTCCGACCTTGGAGCA
>JAJOOO010006456.1:0-37361 GCA_029582685.1 Solanum piurae
TAATAGTAGAGGCTTCATAGATAGACAGAGCGGAGGAATTTTTTGTAATTTCTTTCTTTTGAGTTGTTTTATAAACTCTGAGTATATCTTTTGAGTATTGTTCAAACTTTTTAAAGTTGAGTATTTGAGTTTAATGAGATTTGATTCAGTATTAAGCTTTTGTATGCTTGAGTTAGTCTTCCGCTTGTAGTCAGCTAGGATGAGTGTTCTCTTGGGGACCATCACTGGTTCTCGAGTGTCGGCCGCGTCCAAGGTGTAGACTCGGGTCGTGATATGTGTAAGCAAAACTTAATACACATCAAGATCTTAAATACATTAATACTACAGAGATTGGTATTATATAACAAAACTGGTCTTTTTACCGCCTTGACTTTCCCTAACTTACGTTACCACATTCCTCAACGATGAAAAAGGTGTAAAATATGTTGTACCCCTAATAGAAAGTTGAAGAACAAATTTGTAGATGTTAATTAAGAATTCATCTGCTACGCCAATCAAATAATTGGTGTACGAATGAGTTCTATTCTTTATTAAACATTATTTATGGGCTTTACATTAATTGGGACACAAATAAAATAATGAGCTACATTCTCCCAAATGGCTCAATGACCACATGACTATAATATACTAGTTTCTGGATACGTGCGTTGCACGTGTGTCCCATGTAAATTTTATATATCTGTTAGAAGATTAAATTCTATGAAAAGATGTGTGGTTTGAACTTTGGTTAGTATTGTTTAGCAAACTTCCAATGAATTCACAAATGACTAATTTAAGTCCAGATAAAAAACTTACAACAATAAAAAAAAAATTAAGTTCAACATAGAGAAACGTATAAAGTAAACAGAAAAAAACAACATACATATCATTTTAAGGAATTTAATAATAACAATATAGATGAAAAAAAAGTAATATATAGAATCTGTACATATAACTTTTTGAGTTGTTGACATTTCTCCAGAAACCAATCAAAATCGCAGAGTCTTCTTCATCAATTCAACTAAAGCATGAATCAAATAATACATACAACAGTGATAAGCGCTTCACTACTATAACTATTGAATGAAAAGGATGACCTTGGATAAGGGTCTCATGAAATAAAAAATGATGAATTATATAGATAAAAATGGAGGAATATCAAAAGATATCTTAAAGCTTTAAATAAAATAGTTAAAGGTTATGAATATGAAAAACACGAGAGTTATAAATATTAAGAATATTAATTAAATAAATATTTAGATATGAGTTATGAAAATGAATATTTAATGCAAATAAACGAGAAACTTAATAAATAAATAAAGAAAAAAATTTATACAAATAATATAAGTGTTTAAACCTGCAAAAAAACAACTAATCTAAAATCAATAAGTCAATGAGAAATTATGCCAAAAAGAGAGAGGAAGAAGTGACACCAAAAACTAATATGAAAACGGAAAGAAGTAGAAGAGATGTAATTGCATTATTAATTTATTATAGTGATTATTACCAATATTTATCATGAAACAATTTTTTACATTGTTATAAATGAATAATTTAGATTTTAGATTTTGTTAAAAAAAAAAATTTCTTGTTTTAATGGTATTATTGTAGTTACTCAACTTTATAGGGTTATTTTGGTATTTTAACTTTTAACATTTTTTGTTCCCACTTTTAGCAATATATAAATAAATATAATATATTAATAATGAAATAAATATTAGTTGCGCATATAATAAATCTCTTCTATCATGTTTATCATACATTCCACAATATGATTGTAACACCCTGGAAGTTGGAAGTCCAAAGGAAAAGGAAACTATATATTTTTGGCACTGAAGCAGGTTCTACGAGTCAAACCTACGAATCGTAGTAATTTCTATGGGATGTAGGAAGGGACTCGTAGACTTGGGGATGAGTTTTTGGAATTTCAAGTTTCTGAAGTTTGACCTACAAATGAACAGGACGAACCGTAGGAAGGTTGACGAGTCGTAGGTGGGTTCCGTAGGAAGGTTTCAGACTTAGTGAAATTTTAAACATAAACTTGGATTTTTACCGATGGGTTCTATAGAAGTAAGAGTTTAGAGAGATCATAGAAAGGTCTAGTGGAAAGTAAGGTGATTCTGAAGTTGGTTCTATGGTTAACCAATACAGACAATAGAAAATTCTATGGACCGTAGGTCTAAATAGGAGGAACCCTCTGACAATTATTTTTAAGGGTATTTGATCTTTTCATAGGCATTAAATTCCTATACTATGTCATTTTACCCCTATTTCTAAGTCATACAACTACCCTTCTACCCCTAAAACTACCCCCAACTCTCTTATTCCCTCAAATTCTCAATTCACATCCACATTCATCTTCCTCAACTCTCTCTCAAATTCAAGAAAAAAGAAGCTAGGGTTTCCAAATCAAGTCTTCTTTTCCACCATTTCTTTTGGGATTTGATTCTCAAAGTATGTAGGGTTTCATCGCTGGGTTCCATTCACTCATTGAGCCCAACGGTTTCTTAATTCTCCAAGTTCATTTTCATCAATTTGATTAGGTTTTTATTCGATTCCCCATGGGTTCTAATTGTGTTGATTCAATTGTTTGATTTTGATCTTATTTTGATGGTTTTGATTCAATTACATGCGTTCCAATTGATATCACATGAACCTATACATTGATCATGATTTTTGACTATGAAATTTTAATGACATGAATTTATAAGAAACTATGAATTTATAAATGATATTTTCATGAAGGTTATGCATGATTATCAAAAGAAAGGTTTTATGATCTAGGTTTCTTTAAGATAAGAATCTATGAAATTGTGAAATGATTTTGTCACATATTAAGGAATCATGATTGGTGAAAGGTTTTCTCACACATGCTTGATTCAAGTTTTAATGAGCTACTATGTGATATTTTAAGCATACCTGAGTCTTTTGCTCCTGAGGAGGAATGAAGGAAGGAAACAATGAGGGTACATTTGAATACGCAAGAACAGGGAGAGCAGAAAGAAAGAAGAAGGAATAGAAAGACAATTGTGGAGTCGCTTTTTGTATTGCACCTCCTTGGAGGAATTGTAAAAAACAATTGCAAAGGAATTGGCAAAAACTTGTATGAAAAGATAAATCTGATTCATGTGTTCTGGTTGTGTCACGTCACAAGGTCTAGGATCCTCTTTTTATATATAAATATAAATGATCTGATTGTTTCTTTTATTACTCATTATATGCCTTTTTCCTTAGACTTGTAATCGTAATAAAATTTACATGGGACACACGTGCAACACACATATCCAGAAACTAGTATAACTAAAATATTGAAACTAAGCAAAATAATATACAAGGCCGTACCATTAGGGATTCATCAAAAACACTGTCCACACAAGAATTGGGTATCTAACCATATCTTAAAGATGATAGGGAAGTACAGAGGATTTGTGGCAAGCTTCCCCATAACTCCCGCAGTTATGACAACTACTATTCCAAAAGGTACTCGCATAACAATTATTAATAGTATATTAACCCCAAGTTAGTAGTATAAATAGAGGGCAACCATTTGTAAAATAATTAAGAAAGAATCAAGCAATCTTCACAAAAGCCTCATATTCTACTCCTACTCCCGCCTTCCTCTAGGACCCATTTCAGCTTTCTATTTTTATCAACATTCAATGTACCCCATAGTTGCTGACCATGTACTAATGAGGATTGAGGCGTCTTACTCTGATTCGCGTCTGAGAAAAAATGTAGGTTCTTGCGCTGGTGTTTGTAGGAGTTGGAGAGAAATAATGAAAGAAATTGTTAAATAACCTGAAATTTATGGAAAATAGATGTTCCAATCTCCTTGAAGCAGGTTCGACTCTTGATTATTATGTCTTTGCATATATGTTTTTGCTATGTGTTAGTTTGACTGAAGGTAGTTATCGACAAACAATAATGGAAGATATAAACATCAACTATATGGTTCATCCCCAATGCAGATAACTACCTTCAGTCAAACTAACACATAGAAAAACAACAAGAATGCAAAGGCATAAAAATCAAGAGTCGAACCTTCTTCAAGAAGTTGGGAACGTCAATTTTCCGTAAATTTTATGTGCTTTGACAATTTCTTTCATTATTTCTCTCCAACTCCTACAAACAACAGCACAAGCAACCACATTTTATCTTAGATGTCAATCAAATTCACATGCCTCAATCCTCATTCGTACATGGTTAGCAATTATGACGTATATTGAATGTTGATAAAAACAGAAAGCTGAAATGGGTCCTAGAGGAAGGCAAGAGTAGGAGTAGAATATGAGGTTTTTGTGAAGATTGCTTGATTCTTGCTTAATTATTTTACAAATGGTTGCCCCCTATTTTTACTACTAACTTAGGGTTAATATATTATTATAATTGTTATGTGAGTACCTTTTGGAAAAGCTGTTTTCATAATTGCAGGAGTTATGGGGAAGCTTGCCACAAATCCTCTATACGTCCCTATTATCTTTAAGAGATGGTTAGACATGCTCAATTCTTGTGTGGACAGTGTTTTTGATAAATCCCTAATCGTACTGCATTGTATATTATTTTGCTTAGCTTCAATCTTTTAGTTATACTAGTTTCTGGACCCGTGTGTTCCATGTGAATTTTATTACGATTACAAGTCTAAGAAAAAAAGCATATAATGAGTAATAAAAGAAGCAATCATATATATATATATATCAATTTCTTCGCATAAATTTTTAACAATTCCTCCAAGGAGGTGTGATACAAAAAGCGACACCACAATTATCTTTCTATTCCTTCTTTCTTCTTTCTATTGTCCACGTTCTTGCGTATTAAAATATCCCCTCTCTATTTCCTTCCTTCATTTCTCCTCAGGTGAAAACGACTCAGGTATGCTTAAAATATCATAGATTAGCTCACTAAATCTTGAATCAAGCATGTGTGAGAAAGCCTTTCACCAATCATGATTCCTTAATATGTGACAAAATCATTTCACAATTTCATAAATGCTTATCTTAAAACAATCTAGATCATAAAAGCTTTCTTTTCATAATCATGCATAACCTTCATGAAAATATCATTTATAGATTCATCGTTTCTTCATAAATTCATGTCTTTGAAAGTTCATAGTCAAAAGTCATGATCAATTTATGGGTTTATGTGACATCAATTGAAAAGCATGTAATTAAATCAAAAGCATCATAATAGGATCAATATCAAACAATTGAATCAACACAATTAGAAACCATGAGGTATTGAATGAAAACCTAATCAAATTGATGAAAATGAACTTGGAGAATTGAGAAACCTTTGGGACTCAATGGGTGAATGGAACCCATTGATGATACCCTACATGCCTTGAGGATCAAAGCCCAAAAGCAATAGTGAAAAAGAAGAATTTATTTGAAAACCCTAGCTTCTTCTTTCATGAACTTGAGAGAGAGTTGAGGAAGATGAATGTGGATGTGAATTGGGAAATTGAGTGAATGAGAGAGTTCGGGTAGTTTTAGGGGTAGAAGGGTAGTTATAGGACTTAGAAATAGGGGCAAAACGACATAGTATAGGCATTTAATGCATAGGAAAAGACCCAAATACCCTTAAAAATAACTGTCGGAGGATTCCTACTATTTGGACCTACGGTCCGTAGAACTTCCTATGGTGTGTACTGGTCAACCATAGAACCAATTTCAAAAACCCAAAATTCAGCTTACTTTCCAAGAGACCTTTCTACGGTGCGTCTAAATTCCTAAGGCCTGTAGAACCCATTGGTAAAAATACAACATGCCCCTCTTTGCTTGGAATAATGAAGAGCTTTTCAACCAAAGAAAGTGAACAAAATGGCTAATTTTTTATTATTTCAAACTCCATTGAAAGCAATTTTAAAATATATGACCGAACCTTGTTACAAAATGAAAACTCCTAACAGGTTCTGCTTTTTCTAGGAAAAGAAAAGATATGAGAATCACAAACTAGGACATATAACCCTAGGAAGAAAAGGGAGAATGAGGCACATTGCCCTGAGAGTTTCAAATGGGAAGTATTGTCCTTGTTGATTAACATAAGATAGGGGCATATTACCCAAAGTATGAATATGATGTGTATTGCACATGAATGAAAGACTGGTGCATATTTCCCAAGATAAGTATATGGGTGTATTAAGGAATAAAGGACTGTGTGTACTTCACATGAATGGAAGATTGTTGTGTATTGCATATGAATGAAAGTCTGTTGTGTATTGCACATGAATGAAATACTGGTGTGTATTGCACATGATTTTTCCAACTAAGAGATGTTTTCCTAATGAGGGAATGAGACCGGACGTATTACTCGAAGTTTTCAAATTGAGAGGCAAAAAATATAAATAGCATGCGAGGACTTTTGAGATCTTATGTTGTGATATTTCATCTTTCTAACTTGTAATACTGCATTTTCTTTTATCCCATGGTTGAGCAAAATAAAGAGAAAATTGTTAGTTCAAAAGTTATAGTTGGTTTGAGGCATTGGTGTTCTGATGACTTGACCATATTTTCGACCAATTTGTCAAATTCTAACTCAAACCCTTGGCAAAACCAAATTTCTAAAGCTTCCTCTTTGTTAATCATAGACCTTAATGTTCTTAGTACTACTAAATGTCATGGTGCAATTGATTTCCTGAAGACCGTATATCCCTTTTGAAAATATTCTCATGACTTAAGATGCTTTATCGTATTCCATCACACAAATTATTTTTGGGAAAAAATCCTAGGTGTCTTTAGTTCTTGATCAATGCCATATCGACTCATGTACTCAAATTTTCCTTTTGGGGAAACTGTCGTGAGCTTTTCAAAAAATTTGCTTTTCTTTGAAACATAATTATATAGAAAGGGACTAAAAATGTTAGATTTGAGAATATTAAGAGATTGAAGTAAGACAGACTTATACTAAACAAAGGGTATTCTTTTTGAGGAAAAATACAAAGAGAACTTATGTAGAGGCATATGCCGACTTTGAATGAACCATGACATGTACTTTGTATTCGACTCTTGATCTGTTTGAGTTGTCTAGCTCTCAAAGTCTGAACCATTATAAATCTGAAACTGATTTATGTATCCCAGTAGCACTTCATGTAGAGGGGTTGACAAGGGGTGCTCTTTCCAGGTTCCCTCCAATTACCCATTTTCATGTTGTTATCTCTCATTATCGTAAAGTGCTCGTGAGATTTTTCACCGATAAGATCCTCTCTCTTGTCTCCTTATGGTTCCTACAAAGGTTTTCACCGACAAGACTCTTTTTTTCTCTTTTTATCTTATGGTGCCAACAAGGGGTTTCACTTATAAGTCTTTTTTTTCTCTTGATGATCAATTGTCTACACAACTTATTGAATCTAGTATTCTTAAAGAGTTAATTAGAATGTCAGTTGCCGAACAGAACGGTAAACTGGACTACAATTTTGGAACTATTGTAACCAAATAAAAAAAATACCCCAGCTCTTATGAATAATAGAATATTAATTTTTTTGATAGTATGAACGAACCCAAAAGGGTTGCCTATGCATCCTTTCAAAATCAGGATAAACGTAGTTCAAACTTTCAATGAGAAGATTTTTTTTTGATTGATTGATTTTTTTTATTTCCTTGAAACGAGAGGCCTTCATCTTCCCAATTATAAAATTCCAATCGTCATTTGTCAGTATTTCTTAAAACGCATAAGATGTAGTATCTTTTGACTACGTTTGCATTAACAATTATGCCTCTGATTTTTCCCTCCACATCAGTAAGGTGCAATATTCCTTTGGGCAACACTTCCTTGAAAAGATATGGACCATGCCAATTTGGAGCAAACTTTCCCTTGGCTTCTTTATGGTATGGAATAATGCATTTTAAGACAAGTTGGACTATTTCAAAATGTCTTGGGTGCACCCTTTTATTGTATACACGAGCTATACTTTTGTTGATAAATCTAGCAAAAACAAATGTCCGCCAATCTTTTTTCATCTATTAATATCAGCTGATCTAATCGAGTTTTTACCCATTCAGTATACTCAATTTTAGCTTCTACAATAATTTGGAGAGATTGAATTTCAACTTATGTTGGTGTTACCACCTTGGTTTCATACACCAGCAAGAAAGGGGTTGCACCAATCAAAGTGTGTGTTGTCGTACAATATCTGAAAAGTGTGAAAGGTAAATTTTCATGCCATTTTTTGGTTCCTTGAATTACCTTTATAGTAATATTTTTGATGTTTTTGTTAGCATCTTCCACAACTCCATTGGCTTTTGGTCGGTATGGAGTAGAATTGTGATTCACAATTTTGAATTGGTATTCAGATTTGTAGTGTTGTATGTGATGATAGTTCTTGGGATACGAAAATGGCAAATGATGTTAGCATGCAAAAAATCTATGATTGCCTTCTTAGTCACTACTGTAAAAGTGACTGCCTCCACACATTTGGTGAATTAATCAATTGCGACCTAAATGAATTGATGTCCTTTTGAAGCTTTTGTCTCACTTTGTTGATGACATCCACTCCCCATGCAATGAAGGGCAAGGAGTGGGAATAGGGTGTAACTCTCAAGGAGGTGAATGAATTAAATTACCTTGACATTGATTATCTCTGTTCAGAAAGCGAAATCAATCCCATTCCATCATAAGCCAGTAATACTCTACTCGAAGTAACTTTTATATCAAGGGCATATCCATACATGTGTGAGACTCATATCTCAGCATGTACTTCATTCATGATTTTCTTGTTTTCTTTAGCATCCACGCATCTCAACAAATTTTAATTTGGAGTTTGTTTATATTAAATTTCCTACTAAAAAAGAAACCACTAGCCAGGTGCCTAATAGTTTTCTAGCATGTTTTGGATATTTTATGTGTCCAAGAAAGTGCTTGATTTGTAGGTACCATTTCTCACCATTTAATTTGAGTCTACTTCAAATGTGTTAGAATAGAAGTATTGGTCACGAACTTGAATTTCCAACGGAGTGATGCAAGTGTTGCCGGGATATTGAAGCAATGAGGACAAAGTGGCCAAGGCATCAGTCAATTCATTATGAAGCCTGGGGATATATCTAAAGTCGATGAACTTAAACCTTTTGCTGATGTCTTCCACGCATTGTTTGTATGGAAGAAGCTTGAGGTTTCTAGTTTTCCATTCGCCTTGAGCTTGCCGAATAAGCAAATCAAAATCTCCCAACACAATCAATTCTTGTAATTCCAAATCTGTTTTCATATTTAGACCAATTATTCATGCTTGTACTCTATTGTGTTATTTCTATAGAGGAAACAATGTCGAGCCAATGCAGGGTAGTGCTGCCCTATGGGCGATATGAGAATTGCCCCAATCCTTGTGCCTTTTCTATTGACTGCTCCATCAAAGTATAATTTCTAGGCATGACTTTTGTGAAAACCTAATTTTTGACGTGTTTAATTGTATTTGTATTTGTATTTTTTTGTTTTTTAATGTTATTTTTTTATTCTCTATCTGTGTAAAAAATTAATTGGACCAAAGGGCTCAATTTTGATTGAATTGGGCTAATTTCTATCCAATTCTAATAGCCCAATCAATTTTAAATCTAGTCCAATAACTATGACTCAAATCTTAATCTCCACCATTCATAATTTTTTTGATCCAATGACTCTCGTTTGACCCTATCATAATACTAAAGACCTCAAAAATGAGATTTTGGTCCTATTATTTTTTTAATTTTTCCTCTTTCCCCTTTATTTCCAACCACTACTGCCACTGGCCGCCTCCACCAACATTGGTCGCCGTCGTCGGCCACCACCTCTTCTGCCCTCCTCTACACAAATCCATGAACCATTTATTCTTATTCCTAGTCAAACGTCATAGATTTAAGAAAAACTGAATACTAACCATCACTTTCTTTTTAGATTTATTGAGTTTCGGTCATCTCCATTCTATACCCCTAACATAAATGTGTAGAGTTCTTCAATGACTATCTTTTTATATAAGTTTCATGTCAAAACTTCATCGAATAATTTTACGGGGAGTTTTTTTTGGCGACCTCCATTCACCCCAAAGTCTATATCAATTCCCTCATCCTCTTATCCCCTATCCAAATCCGCCACTATCACAATCTTTTAAATCAGTTTGTTTGAATTTTTTAAAATTTTTGTTTTACCTTTTATTTATTTTATAGTGTTTGATATTCAAAATATATTAGATGTTTGAATTTTGTGTTAGTGAGCTGATTTACTTTTTAATCTTGGGTCTTAATTATTAGATTTAAATGGGTTCGACATACATAATACACCTATTTTTAAATTTTTAAATGTTCTGTTTAGCTTTTATTCAAATAGTGAATAAAATTAAATGGGACTCTCTAACGGGCAATGCAGTCTTTTTCAATTAATCTTCTCTTGGAAGAAAAAAAAAGAAAAAATAATCACAGTGGTCATCTTGGGTGGTACATAGGCATGACAAAGGGCCTTATACACGCATTGACTCTTAAATTTTCAAAAAAAAAGTGGGTGCTTCATCTTCTCCACCTATTTAACACCCCCTTCTTCTTTCATTTAACATAGCTATCAAATCACAAAGACAATAGATCTACTATTAGTTTGCGGAATAACAACATGGCTTCTCTCGGTGAGAATATCCACAAACATACCGAATTACTAATACCCAAGAAAAAAAATCATTTCTTCAGTCTACTCGAGTAATCATGTATAGAAAGAATACTTACCCAATCTCCCTAGCCGCCTCAGTTACATAACATCCATCTTTTCTCATATGAGTCTCAGTCCACATTTTGTCTCGGTCAACATTTTTTCCTTTTGCCTTATGAAATTTTCAAATGGTAAAACGTTAGTATAAGAAAATAAGAACATACTTATCTAAGCACATCATATTAAACAACCATTTCAGCTTTTCTTAACGCAAAACTCTTCATATCTCCAATATGTGGAGTTTGGTTCTGTCGAATCCATATATTAGTTCCTCTTGCAAAGTTTCTGCAGGTTAAAGAAGAGCAATATGAATAATTAATTTCAGGGTACAATTAACTTTAGGTTTCGAGTGTGTACACTGAATCATGATCAAGAATACTTTATCCAAAGGCATATGGTATTTTTTTTTAAAAATCCAAACAGAAGAGATCTTGTATTATTGTATACAACACCTACAATCCAAAAGTATACAGCACCTACAATTGTTAGAAACTGTTGAGGATGAGGAAGAGACGGTGGTATAACTATATAATTAGTAAAAGTGAATATAATAGTAGTTATTTTTACTTACTTCTCTTCAACCGTCCATAAATTCTTCTTTGCTCTTTCTTTTGTTATAGAGTTTTTCACAATATATTTTTGTACAAATTTGAATCTCATTTGTTTCACCAAATATTTTAACTCTAAGTATATGATGACAAAAACACCGTCCGGTTCTAGTTGTCCTTAAAAATCAATGGCGATGAAAATAATGTGGTTTCAATGATTCGTGTTCCCGCTCCGATGACGTTGAGTCGTACTAGTAAAATCAGATGGAGAGGGCATCTATGGTGTTTCATCGATTGTCGATGGAAACAAAGTGAAAATTGTTATTCTTGTGAAGTGGACAACAGGTGGAAGCAACAAGAACGATGCCATTTCTCCAGTTGTAGATAGGAATGTAGTTGGTGTTCCTGCTCCGAAGATGCTGAGTTCTTTGACTACAATCGATGACAATGAAAATGATGAGATTTTACTATCTAGAACTAGTGAAGCCTCATCGTCTTCATCACCATCGTTTTTACTCATTGAACTCAACATCTTCGGACCACGACACCAATTACGTTCCTATCTACAAAGACATCGTCCTTGTTGCTCCCGTCAGTTGTCCTCTGAACAGGAACAACAAATTCCACTTTGTTTCAATCGAAAATTGGTGAAACAACATAACTACCTTCTCCATCACCGATTTTACTTGTAGACCTTAACATCATCGGAGCAGGAACACCAACCGGTGGAAATGCATTATTTTCATCACTGTCGATTTTATAAGGAAAACTACAATCGATCGGTGTTGTCATCATCATACATTTAGAATAAAAATTCATTGGGATACAAATAAGAACAAAACTATACAAAAATAACTTTTGAGAAGCTTTGTAATAGAAGAAAAACTAAACAACAACTTCTAAGTTGTTGATCATCATGAAGTTATGCTTTAACTAGAGTAATTTTGGAATCACCACATATGTCTCCGCCAAAGGATGATAAAGGTGTAGCATCTTAACAAAAAATAATTAAAAGAAAGTTCATTTTACTCAAAGCAATCTACAAATTAAGAAATCTACTATCCAAAATCAACGATTTCTTACATAGGGAAATATTAGGAAACATGGTGGAAAAAAACATAACTCACGTATTACTGTTAATTCAATTTCTAACCTTCATCCAAAAATATGAAGGCTTGACAAAGTACAGCCCCTAAGTAAACCCAAAATAAACTAATACTACTTGTTATGTTACGTTACGAGGATTCGTATAATAACTACACGTGGTGGGAACCTAGAGGAGACACTTCTACTAGGCATAATACATAAATATGCTCTTTAACTTGGCTTCAAATAACATTTATGCCCTTCAACTTTGGATGTGCACAAGTAGACACTTAAAATTGTATAAAATTGAACAATAGACACACATGTCCTATATGGCATCCTACATGTCATTTTTTGTCCTATGTGGTGTCCTACATGTATTGTGCCATGTAGGACTCATGTGTTTACTTGTTCAATTTTATACAAGTTTAAGTGTCTATTTATGCATATCCAAAGTTGGAGGACATAAACGTAAAATGAAACCAAGTTAAAGGGCACATTTATGTATTATGCTCTTTTACTATATGGTATCATAACTCGTATAATCTGGGACATCTACATTTACATTCATTTGAGGTGCAGACTATTCATCCCATCAAAAACTTTGCTGAGTTTCTAAAGGAGGAAGGGAGATGTAACTATCCAACAATGGGAGAGCGTGTTCCTAAGTATGTTGTACATATCCAATCTAGCTTGCATCCTGCATATCTCTGTAATCGAGGAGATGAAGCTTAGTGGACTGAAACTAACAATGGTAAGTTCACTGTTAAATCAGCTTGGTAGCTATTGAGGTACAAAAAAGAGAAGGTTGAAGACATGGTGAGATTGTGGATAAAAGGGATTTCTTTTGAAATCCCCTTTCTTGCTCGGAGAATTTGGTTCAGAAAGATTTGTGTGGCTTCTTTGGTGAATAGATGGAACTCTGATTATTCTTGGAATTGTAGGTGTTGTATAATTTTGGAAGAAGATACTATGGAACATCTTTTTCTGATAGGAGAATACACTACAAGAATTTGAAGCCACTTTATTAGTGCTATTGGAATTGTGGGCCCTATTCTCAACTTGAAGCAGTCCATAAGGTTGTGGTTGCTAGTAGAAGGCAACTATAGAGTGAAGGTAGTTTTACATGCTATCCTTACATTATTTTATAATTATTTTGGAAGCGATTGAATACTATTATTCACGGAGGTTCCTTTTCATAATTTAGAGTGCTATGGGTATTAACGATGCAATTTTAAAATTAATTCTTATTAGATTTAAAGGGAAATGTAACAGCAACTCTTGGTCTCTTATTCTTTCAGAATTGGAACAGTATGTAACAAACCAAAATCCTCAGTATATTAATAAGAGCACTGGAGCACTATTACAACTTTAAGATTCTAATTGCAATAATCAAACTACCGAATTACAATAGAAATATTGAAATAACAAGTAATTAAGGATAAAGATAAAAATGAAGATGAGAAACTTAGACTCTAGAATTAGGCATGAGAACACAGAAATGCCTTTGCACATAATTCATTTGATGTCCTCTGATAGTGATGCCCTAATCTATTTAACTACAACCAACGTACCCTCAGTCTGGATCCCAGATTTTCCTTTGCGAAGGCCTGGCCTTATTGCTTTTGTTGGGCATGCTTGGTCCAATATCTATTTGTGTAATATCATTGTTGGTATCCTTATTGGGTTGAGGCTGGTTCATAACAATACTCTCGTCCTCAATAAGAACCTTGTCCTCCAGGTTCAAGTAAAATGATCTCGCCAACGAAAGCATTGGTAATCTAGGTGCTGTTACATTGACTTTAAGTTGGACGAAGTGCATTTGACGGCAAGCACCTGCAAGTCCCTTGTGAGAAAAAGCAAGAGCTTCATACCAAGCTTTGTATATTGTGTCAACATAGTTTACTATTTGTTGGACATGGTTGTGACAAGAAAAATCTTGTAGTTTCTCTAAATGTCCCCTACGCCACAATATCCTTAGAATGGACGTCATAATAAAGGCTGCTTTGCTAACAACCCTGATATGATTCAGTTCAATAACAACTTCAAAATTTGCAAGATGCTCACTCACACTCCAACTTAACATAGTAAGAACACAAAATAGAGGCAGACTAAGTTGTAGTCCATCTCCGGCACAACGACCAAGTATTTGAACATAATTAAATCAATACCCTCCATCTTGCAGCCCAGAATTTCCCCTCCATGACACATTGTTAGGCCTAGGCAATTGTACATTATCCTTAAGCCGCTGTCCAGAAACCCATTTGTTTAAATAGACAATTCTAGTTGAACTTCCCACAAAGTAAACCAATGGGAGTAAAGAAATGTAGTGAAGTTGCTTCAAGTTATCCTTGAAATGCGCAGACTTAAGGTTAGATGCAGCTTGTTCCATGTCATCCAATAGCTTGGGGAATTTTGCCTGATCAACCACAGTCAAGAAGTATCTCTCGTCTTGTGGAAATTTCTCTATAAATCGCTTAATCACAAACAACATAAACTACAAACTTGATAGATAAAGTATATCCTTTAGCACTCCTTCCCCAAAGACCAGGTTATACATAAAAGAAACATTATCTTGATAAAACATTTGTACTGTACAAACAGTAAACAATGAAGAAACTATTGCCCCAATACCTTTCACCGCCACATAATTAAAAATTATGTAGTACCCCATCATCACCATTAATAACAACATAGACAAACCAACCATTTCGTCCAGCAAACAAGTTAGGGAGAAATCCATGGAAACAAATCTTGAAGGACCAGTGATGGGCAGACATGGATAGTACTACATGCTCAGCACTATGTTTTCCAAAAATTATCACAGGGCCAGTGATGCCAATTGAGAGCACATTAAAACGAGCATGCAAGTTCTGAATCCCTATAGTACAACTAAGGAGTGCAAAATGATTCTTTCTAGCAAGCATCGTGTAGTAAATTTCAATTTTGCAGTCAAGATTAGTGTTGACATCGAGTCACAAAATTAATGTTTGCCTGAAGTTGGCCACCAAAACGTCATGGTTTACATCATAATTTTCACCAACGACTAGCTCATATGAGATTAAAGGACGGGTGAATGCAATGTATTTATAGATAACAGAGAACCAATTGGACAAGTAGCAATGCATACACCATGGTTGTCTGGGATCCCACACTCCACTCGAAGAGTTTGAATCTGCCTTTAAGAAAACTTTCCTGTACATCCCAACAATTGTAATACCTCTGTGTTCTGACTAAAATCTGTGAGAAACATGAAATCAAAACATATTCCTGGATCCCATACACCCAGATACATTGCAATCATAGGAATGGTTACAATGAACAAATTAGAAGCTTGAACCAATAGAAATTGACTCAAAATATTTTGGTCACTAAATACCCCGGTGGATTTTCCATTTTCAGTGTCAGGAAGTATTTTAACGGAATGCATTGAACTTGTCGAGATATTGAGATACAGATTTTCATCACCCATAGGTTACATGAAAAAATCAGCAAGATACCAGTCTACGAAGGTCTCCAAATCAGATTTCCATTTAGAAGAGCCACTAGCAAGAGAGTTAACATCTACATACCTCATTGACATATCTTGTTCGAGATGTTCATTCGATCTAACAACTTTTGGACTATCAAAAGGAACTAGGAGTGACACTCGAAGTGCAATTTACCTTAGTTTAATATTGTGGGAACATTCATGAAGCACCTGGATGGTTGCTTCGGGATGCAAACTATCATTTCCGCATATGCTTTTGTCTGTGACCTTAGCAATTACAACTGAAGATTGCACTGCATCAAGGACACTAGCATTAGGATCATGAAAGTCAGGGCTTGCTGTTTTATATGACATTGCATCAAACACTGGATCCTTAGTCATAACAGCAGGTTCATGTACCAAAGTAACTACCTCAGTTGATTTGGATTTCCCATTCAGCGGAGTTACTATGTCGTCAAGAGTCGTAAGATAAGTAATACCTCTATTACTGAATTCACAGGAATCTACAGTGTGATACTTCTCAGGTAATTTATAAAACACCTGGTCCTCTTTCAGGGTTTGGGTTTCATAGGCAGACTTAAATGCAAATAACGTTTCAAAATTTCTTGGAACAGTTGTCCGCACCACCGGATATACTTTGTTTTGATGGCTAAATCGTTGATAAGTTTTTCCTTGAAATGTGTCCAATCGAAAAACTGCTTGTTGCAAAACAACCAGATGAACCATGTAAGAGCTTCACCATCAAGGTAGAAGGAAGGAAGAGGCAGCCAATATTCCTCGGCAAAGCCAAGAAAGGTGAAGCATATCTCCGCTCGATAAAGCCAGCCCTCTGGATTGCCGATGCCACTGAATCGATCCAATAACATCACTTCCATTAGAATACGTCAATGAAAGCACCAATGTATCAAACTGAAATCCTCACTATATCAATAAGAGCACTAGAACACTATTACAACTTTAAGATTCTAATTGCAATAATTAAACTACCGAATTACAATAGAAATATTAAAATAACAAGTAACTAAGGATAGAGATAAGAATGAAGATGAGAAACTTAGACTCTAGAATTGGGGATGAGAGCACAGAAATGCCTTTGAACATAATTCATTCGATGTCCTCTGATAGTGATGCCCTAATCTATTTAACTACAACCAACGTACCCTCAGTCTGGATCCCAGATTATCCTTTGTGAAGGCCTGGCCGTATTGCTTTTGTTGGGCCTACTTGGTCCAATATCTATTTGTGTAAAATCCTTGTTGGTATCCTCATTGGGCTGGGGCTGGTTCATAACACTGTACAAACCTAAATTCTCTTTTAAAATTGTTAGATGGAACCACTCCTCCTAATTTATGGAAGTTTAGCATTGATGGAGCATCTAAAAGAAAACTCTAGTCCTAGTTCAGTAGCTTTTTTTATCAGGGATCATAGTGGTAATCTGGTAGTAGCTAAAGGTTTCAGAATTCATGATACAACCAACATAGTAGCTAAAGCTATAAGGGAGAGTCTTAATTATTGTATTAAGCATGAAATTGTTAATCTCATTATTGAGTCTGACTCTTTAGTTAAGGTGCATATTTTATAGGGAAAGTGGAGAGTGTCATGAAGTGTGGCATTGGAGATTAGTATCATCAGGAGATTGAGAAGAGATATTTCGCAAGATTAAACATTCCCTTAGAAAAGGAAATACTCTTGTAGATTTTTTACTAATTTCGTTTTATCTTTTGCAGGTGATTTTTAGATTAACCACTTTCAAAAAATTCATAGCGCAGAAAAGAAGATACCCAATCTATCTAAATACGAGGAGGCATCTACACGATTAACAGAGCAAATAACGGTATGTTTATCATAGTCCATGATCCATTATTGATTACATGTAAGTTCAATCTGCTAAGGTAAAATTTTCTATTATGATAAGCTGAAGTTTGAAGTAAATTCAATAGATTTGTGTACTTATACCTAGTAAGAGCTTGTGGTGTCCATTAGTATCAAATCTAAACTTTAGTTTCAGCTAGAAATCACCATCAACAAGGCGGATTTGCAGAAAGCTACAAAAGGATGCAACATAAATTTTCTCTAAGTTCATTGTGGTAAAATCATCAAAATGAAGGATTAAATGACGGTATTAATCCTGAATGGGGTTCAATCCATTGAGACTTTGTAAGGAGATAAAAATGCAATGAGATAGAGCTGAAACATAGAGCCTTAATATTGGTCATAACATATGTTGATTGTGGATCTACACATTTTAAAGGCTAAAGTTAAGCTTTGGGGTAACAGTAGACCTTGTTTTACATGACGAGTCACATTTACACCAAGATCTGGACTTACTAATAGTAGATCTAACTGAGGGATTCACAACTCCCATGATGATTAGTTCTAAAGATGAACAAGGTAGAGTGATGAGCAGAAGGACTAAGTTTAGAGTTTTGATTGGTTCAAAGGAGTGAAGACGATATCAATTCCATCACTGTGTCATCGCCTGAAAACCATAAAAGTATAAGCATTAAAACTGTATTACCATTGGAGGGTAAGAATTAAAGATCCCACTTTGATTGTAGCTAGAATTAAAGATCTCACCTTGATTGTAACTTGAATCACAACAATGGAAGTGTATGATGATTAGGATATTAGAGAAGCATATAAGGAAGAAGCTGGAAACTTCCGACTATTCGTGTTCTCACTTTTCTAGTATACTTTTTGTTTTTATTATTTCCATCGGATATTTTGTACCCTTTTCTTATGCTTCTGTTTCTGGACCGGGTCACTTTTGGGCTCGATTATTTAAAAATATTCTCTTTCTTTTTATGAATAAATGGGACTCGTCCGATTAAAAAATGACTTGTTTTTGTATAAAGTAAGTCAATTCAAATATGATCTTTAATGAATATGTACTTTCTTCATCAGAAGATGAGATACCATCCACATTAATTAGGTAATGTCTCTCAGTTAAATTTTAAATTTTTAATTACATTTCTTGATTTAAACACGATATACGGTTAAGGATTTGTTGATGGCTGAAATCCTCCTTGTCAGAAATTAAGCGAACAGTTGGCCGAAATTGTGAACCTAGAATACACATTTATGTCAAACTGATTTTGACTAATATAAAATATGACAATTTCAGAAAGTGCATATTTTATTTCAAATTTTAAGGCTAGTATGTAATAAAAACATAATGCACATCAGGATCTTAGTGAAATTTTAAACATAAACTAGGATTTTTACCAATGGGTTTTATAGACCTTAGGAATTTAGATGGACCGTAGAAAGGTCTTGTTGAAAGTAAGGTGAATTTTGGGATTCTAAAGTTTGTTATATGGTTGTCCAATACAGACCATAGGTCCAAATAGTAGGAACCCTCCGAAAATTATTCTTAAGGGTATTTGGGTGTTTTCCTATACATTAAATGCCTATACTATGTCATTTCCCCCCTATTTCTAAGTCCTATAACTACCCTTCTACCACTAAAACCACCCCAACTCTCTCATTCATTCAAATTCCCAATTCACATCCACTTTCATCTTCCTCAACTCTCTCTCCAGTTCAAGGAAGAAGAAGCTAGGGTTTCCAAATCAAGTCTTCTTTTTCACCATTTTTTTTGGGCTTTGATCCTCAAGGTATGTAGGGTTTCATCAATGGGTTACATTCACCCATTGAGCTCCAAAGGTTTCTTAAATCTCCAAGTTACTTTTCATCAATTTGATTAGGTTTTCATTCAATTCCTCATGGGTTCTAATTGTGTTGATTCAATTGTTTTATTTTGATCTTATCATGATGGTTTTGATTCAATTACATGCTTTTCAATTCATATCACATGAACCCATACATTAATCATGATTTTTTACTATGAAATTTCAAAAATACATGAATTTATGAAGAAATTATGAATCTATAAATGATGTTTTCATTAAGGTTATGCATGATTATGAAAAGAAAGGTTTTATGATCTAGGTTGTTTAAGATAAGCATCTATAAAATTGTGAAATGATTTTGCCACATATTAAGGAATCATTATTGGTGAATAATTTCTAACACATACTTGATTCATGATTCAATGAGCTACTCTATGATATTTTAAGCATATCTGAGTAGTTTGCTCCTGAGGCGGAATGAAGGAAGGAAATGGATATTTTAATATGCAAGAACAGGGAGAACAGAAAGAAGGAATAGAAATAGAATTGTGGTGTTTCTTTTGGTATCACACCTCCTTGGAGGAATTATAAAAAAAAATGTGCGAAGAAATTGGCAAAAACTTGTATGAAAAGATAAATCTATTTCCCTATGTCCTGGTTGCATTGCGTCACCGGGCCTAGGATCCACTTTTTATATATAAATATATATGATATGATTATTTCTTTTATTACTTATTATATGCCTTTTTCCTTAGACTTGTAATCGTAATAAAATTTACATGGAACACACGTGCAGCACACGTGTCCAGAAACTAGTATAACTAAAAGATTGAAGCTAAGCAAAATAATATACAAGGCAGTACCATTAGGGATTCATCAAAAACACTTTCCACACAATAATTGAGCATGTTTAACCATCTCTTAAAGATCATAGGGAATTATAGAGGATTTGTGGCAAGTGTCACGACCCGAGCCTACACCCTGGACGTGGCCGGCACTCGAGAACCATTGCTGGTCCCCAAGTGAAACCTCATTATGGCTGACTATAAGCGGAAGACTAACTCAAACATACATAAGCATCAAATTGAATGAAACATTTAAAAACAACTTACTAAATCTCAAAACTTTGCTGAATATACTAAGTATGAATCGTAAGTTTTAAATAAAACATCTAAAAACTAAGAGACTCTCCAAAACTGTATATCTATGAAGCCTCTACTATATATAGATGACTGTTGGGAAAAGAGCCATGACTACTCGTAATGTTACTAATACTAACAACTCATATAATTGGAGTCTCTAAAAGTAAGGAGGTCTTACTCAAAAGCTGGCGAGCAGATGAAGTGATCTCAACGGACTCTTGTTGAGGATCCTAAAAACCTGTATCTACATCACTAAAAGATGCAGGTCGAATGACATCAGTACATTGAATGTACGAGTATGTAATATAACTGAATAACTAATAGTTGAATAAAAGGATTGCGGTATATATATATATAAATTCAACTGAACGTAAAGAAATAAAGAAGCAACATCATTAGAACTTTACAAAAGTACTTACTCATCTTTGAACTCAACATATTGAGTGATATGATAAAAACACTTTTTAACTCTATTTAGGAGATTCTCTAACCGACAACCATCACTATGAGCTACGTGATGATATAGCATCTCGCACACGCTGCCAGAACTATCATATACCTTGTCGGGGTATTAAACATCTCAACTAAGTGGATCCACAAAGTTCTGCCCAAAGGCACTTAGGATTCATCTAAAAAGTATGATCTTGTACCCATGTTGGCATACATTGTTTATGAGGAATGTGAGTTTACTGAACTCATCCCCATATCGGTGCTCAATACTACTCCCAATAATATATACTCATGCTCAATGTTTAAAAACATTCTCTTCTGGTTTGAGATAATTGCTCAAAATATCCTCTTAAAAGAGGTAACTTCTCTTGAAATATCTTTGAACTCATAACCCATTTAGAAATAAATGTTTCTCTTTTATCAATATAAAAACTGATACCTTTGAGAATACTTAGTTCCCTTATACTCTTACTCAATTCATACTTGAAAAAATCTTTCTAAAAAATGTATCAAAATCATAATGTGATATGATCATTAATGACTCGGGAAGTCATACAGCTTAAACATTGATGGTATATCTAGATACCATACTGCTTAAACAGTGATGGTATATCCAGATACCATACTTCTTAAACATTGATGGCATACTCGACTATCATACTAATCATGTTTTAAAAACTCTTTCTCAAAACTCATCTTTACTTTCTCAAAAACTCAGTTTAAAAACTCAAATGTTGGCTTTAAAAAGTTTCTCAAAATTTGTAACTCAATTCATAGGGTGAATGAAGAATTATGAACATGAATGACTCAACTCAGGGGTCTAAATAGCAATATGGAAACTCAGTACTCAGAAATCAAGAATGCAGGAACGCAATAACTCAAGGACACTACTCATCTCAAGAATACTTAATTCATAGGGTTCATGTTGAATTATTGAAATGAACGAATCAAATCAAGAATCTTAATTCAAAACGTATAGAAAATCAATAATTACGAATAGAATTTCAAAAGAATAAGGAACTCAAGAATTCAAAATCAACTCATCTCAACAATACTCAAATCTAGGGGTAGAATTCTAGATTACTCTTTTACTAATATAAAAGTAGATGTCGGGTGTGAGGATGAATTATTCCAACACTATGATAACCCTACATACCTGGAAGAACAATGTTCTTTGAAGAATCTTTTAAAAGAACTTGATTAGAAGCCTTCAAACCTAGCTTGAAGGAGAAAAATCAAGAAAACCTTTCTTGAGATTTCTTGAATTAGTTTCTTGAAATATCTATGGCCAAGAATTATGATTTTCATTAGTGATTCATAATTGTATGGAGGAAGTTGAGTTAGAAAGAATGAAATTCTTGGAGAAACACTTACCTTGAAGAAGAATCTTGAAAAAGATTGAAAGAATCTTGAATAGAGTCTTCTACTTTGATTTTTTCTTAGGTTGTTGCCTTAGGGTTTGAGAGAGAAGAGAATTGTCACGACCCGATCCTACACCCTGGACGTGGCTGGCACTCGAGAACCATTGCTGGTCAAGCGAACCCTCATCCTGGCTGACTACAAGTAGAAGACTAACTCTAGCATACAAAGCTTAAAAACTGAATGAAATTCATTGAACTTAATTAGAAATCATTAACTCAAATGAATAAATCTGAATAAAAATAATATATTCAACTCGCCATAAAATAGGCAACTTAAGTCTTTAAAACATTTAACAAAATAAATGAACAGACTTTTGAAACTCTACTGTCTATCTATGAAGCCTCTAACTGACAAAAATGGAAGTCGGGACAAAACCCACGACATCCTAATAGATGATATAACTGAAAGTACAAGTGGAACCCTCCGAAAGCAAGGAGACTCACCATAGCTAACTCGAACTGCATGTGGTATAAACAAAGCGCCTCTTGATGACCCTGAATACCTGTATCTACATAATGAAATGATGCAGGCCAAATGGCTCAGTACGTGGAATGTACGAGCATGTAAGGGGAATTCTAAAGCATAACATAAGCTTGAACTTGATAAAAAGGAAACATACTTACCTCTTCTCAACTAAACTCAACTCAGGAATAATATACTCAACTCAAAGATAAGATATTCAACTTAGTGAAATAAGTTTCAATTCAATAATAAGATATTCAACTCAGTGAAACATGGCTCAACTCAATAATAAGACATTCGACTCTTGGTACTCCAACTCTAGATACTCAACTCAATATAAAGCAATAATAAGAGAGGCAATATATGGAAAGCTTTAAAAACAGTAGATACCAACTCAATGTATTGAAGAATACAATAATAACTCAGTTTGTATATATAAAAATACAATATAACTTTGGGGGATTTTCTCTAACCGACAACCATCACTATGAGCTATATGATGATACAACGTCTCGCCCACGCTACCAGAGCTGTCCAATACTTTGTCAGGGTATAGAACCTCTCAACTAAGTGGATCCACTAGTCTATGCTGAAAAGAATAAGAGAATCAACTAAAAAGTATTACCCTTTCTACCCACATTGGCTACATGGCTTATGGAGACTTAAGTTATCTAAACTTGTCTCCATATCAGTGCTCAATACTACTCACAAAAATATACGCAGCTCATATGTTTAAAAGCATAACTCTTCCTTTAGTTTGAGATAATTTCTCAAACTACCCTCTTAAATAAGGGAAAACTACTCTTGAAATAACTTTTGAACTCATAACTCATTTAGAAATATCAGTTTCTCTTCTATCAATGTAAAAATTGATACATATGGGAATACATAGTCCCCTTATACTCATACTTAAAAATTGTTTCCCAAAAATATTTCAAAATCATATTATAATATGATCATTGATGACTCAGGAAGTCATACTACATAAACATTGATGGTGTATCTAATACCATACTGCTCATATATTAATGACATACTCGATTGTCATACTAATCATGCTTTAGAAACTCTTTTCTCAAAACTCATATTTTCTTTCTCAAAACTCATTTAAAGAACTCAACTATTGGCTTTAAAAAGCTTTCAAAATTTACAACTCAAACCATAGGGTTCATGCGGAATTATGGACATGAACGACTCAACTCAAGAATGTTAATGATAACTCTCATCTCAAGACTGCTCGACTCATAGGGTTCATGAGGAATTATGGGCATGAACTACTCAACTCAAGGACCTTCATGCGTAACATGTAGTAGCCCCATGATTAGGAAGAAAATCCCAAAACTATTAGGAACTCAATACTCAAGACTTAGAACATGAAGATACTACTCCTCTCAAAGATACTCAATTGATGGAGTTCATGAGGAATTTATGGGGATGAACGACTCGACTCAAGGGTCTAAATAACAATACTGAACTCAGGTATACGACTCTACTCATTCTCATACTTACTTCATCAAAACTTAGCTCAAATCGACAGTTGATCTCAAAGGATTCACAATTGAACTCAAAGATTTTCTTGCACTCTACTCTTAACTCTTTCTTGAATTTGAATTGTAAATTTAAGAGTTATTATTCATGATATGAAGGATCTCAATAACAATATAGCGATTCGATAATTAGGAATAGAATTTAAAAAAAGAACATGAACTCAAAAATTCAGAATCAACTTATCTCAACTAACCTCAAATCTAGGGGTAGAATCCTAGATTTCTCTTTTACTGATTTGAAAGTAGATGTAGGGAGTGAGGACGAACTAGTCCAACACTATGATAGCCTTACATACCTGGAAAACAAGGTTTTTGAAGAATCTTGATTAGAAGCCTTGAAACCGTAGCTTGAAGGTAAACAATCAAGAAAACCTTTCTTGATATTCTTGAATTTGTTTCTTGAAATATATATGGCCAAGATTTATGATTTTCATTAGGCATTCATAATTGTATGGAGGATTTTGAATTGAAAAAAATGAAATTCTTGGAAAAAGAGTTACCTTGAAGAAGAAGATTGAAAGAATCTTGAATGGAGTCTTCTACTTTGATTTTTCCTTAGGGTTTTGCCCTAGGGTTTGAGAGACAAGAGAATGATGGACTAAAAGATGAAAATCTGATTGTTTTGAGCCTTTTATTAGTCAAGAAATTTGTTTAGGGTTTTCTTGGTGGTAAAAAAGAGAAAAACAACCTTTTTTTAATGTTTTCCCATCAGCTAAATTCGTAACAAAACTGTATATATTACTAAAATAGTCATAACCTTTTACTCAGAAATTGGCGGCATTGGAAAGTAGATTCAAATACCTTTAATTTAATAGGTTATGGCTCACATAATTCTTTATATGCTAAGATATATGGTTGTTTGAAGTTGACCAAAGCTGAATCTTACATCAAAACTTAATCGATAAGGAAACTTCAAGAACACTTATCAAGAACTCATCAAGAAATTAAATTGCTCATATTTATGGATAGATTCACAAAATAAACTCATGATTGGCATGTGGGTGAACAAACCCAACACTATGGAAGCTTACATACCTCAAAGAACTAGGTTGTTGGCGAAATCTTAAATTTCTTGAACGAACACTTGAGACTTTGAACTTTTTCTCCTCTTGAATCTTTTTTCTAAAACCCTAAACGCTTTTGGGGATGAATGAAACTATTTTTTATCGGTTTAGACTCCTAAAACTCTACTAAAAATGCTTTAATTGATTGGGTAAGGAAAAGACCAAAATACCCCTCATATTTTTGGGTAACTTTCCTTAATTGGAAAACCCGACTTCAAACGGGCATATCTCCATCATACGAGCTCAAAATTTAGCAGACTCAGTAGCGTTGGAAATATAATTCTAAGACCTTTCATTGGATATCTTATGGGCCACCTAACTCATCTTGTACTTAAGGTTATGGTCATTTTAATTTGACCCAAAACTTAGAAGAACCTAGGAGTGACTTGAATGAATTCTCTTTCATTCTTTTTGGAACTCAAGGTGCTATATCTAGTGATCTTAATACTTAAGAAATTTTGAGTTCCTTGGTAAAATTCTACTAACCACGAAGAATGATTCGAGTCTTCGTTCAAAAAATTTCTAGGGTGTTACAAGAATGATGGATTAAGAAATGAAAAACTGATTTTTTGGGGCCTTTCATTAGTCAAGAACTTCATTTAAGGTTTTCTTAGAGGTGAAAAGGCAAAAATGGCTCTTTTTAATGTTTTTATGTCGGATAATTTGTTACTGCACTGTATCAGGTTACTAAAATGGTCATAGCTTTTTACTCAACACTTTGATTGTTGCGAAATTGGTGGCATTGGACAGAAGATTCAAATACCTTTAATTCGATAGGTTATGGGCCACGTAACTCTTTATATTCTATGAGATATGGTTTTTTGAAGTTGACCCAAGTAGAATCATATATCAAAGCTTAATCGATCAGGAGACTTTCAACTCAACTTTGTGCTAGGAGTTCTAGTGACCTTAATTCATACCCAAATTCATTTCTACTCTAAAGAATTGAACTTTACCCATATGGAAAATTTAAGAATCACTCTGTACGATCTTATTCACAAATGAAGAATGCCTCGAGTCTTAACATAGAAATTTTTGGGGTGTTACATTAAGCTTCCCCATAACTCCCACAATTATGAAAACTGCTTTTCCAAAAGGTACTCACATAACAATTATTACTAATATATTAAGCCTAAGTTAGTAGTATAAATAGAGGGCAACCATTTGTAAAATAATTAAGCAAGAATCAAGCAATATTCACAAAAGCCTCATATTTTACTCTTACTCTTGCCTTCCTCTAGGACTCATTTCAGCTTTCTATTTTTATCAACATTAAATGAACCTCATAGTTTCTGACCATGTACTAAGGATGATAGAGGCATCTGAAAAAAATGTGGTTGCTTGTTCTGGTGTTTGTAGGAGTTGGAGAGAAATAATGAAAGAAATTGTCAAAGCACCTGAAATTTGTGGAAAATTGACATTCCCATTTCCTTGAAGTAGGTTCGACTCTTGATTTTTGTGCCTTTGCATTCTTGTTGTTTTGTTATGTGTTAGTTTGACTGAAGATAGTTATCTACAAACAATATAGTAGAAGACATAAACATCAACTATATGGTTCATCCCCAATGCAAATAACTAGCTTCAGTCGAACTAACACATAACAAAAGAACAAGAATGCAAAGGCATAAAAATCAAGAGTCGAACCTTGTTCAAGGAGATGGGAATATCAATTTTCCACAAAATTCAGGCGCTTTGATAATTTCTTTCATTATTTCTCTCCAACTCCTACAAACATCAGTACAAGCAACCACATTTTTTCTCGGACGACAATCAGAGTCAGACGCCTCAATCCTCATTAGTACATGGTCAACAACTATGAGGTACATTGAATGCAGAGGCGTATCCTGGATTTCAGAATGATGGGTGCATAGTGCACTATTGTGAAAAGGTGAATCTAATTGGTTCGACACTTAGTTTTGTATCGTTGAAAACAGTTAAAATTTTAAATATATAGGTCCAAAATTGAAATGATTAATTAATTATAAGAACAAAAATGCTACCAATAACCACTTAGAGAGGTGTTGCCTAATTTTAAAAAGAAAAATAGTACAAGATAGATATAAAATTCAAATTTCTAATCTCACTGAGAGGTGCACCCAATCATCATTCCATTATATGATACTTCGATTGTGGGTTCATACATCTATATTTTTAAAAAAAATTAAAAATATAACACTACTATATATGATTTTAGGAGGGGAGCATGGGTTCACATGAACCCGGTGACCCCCTCCTACATATGCCTCTTATTGAATATTGACAAAAACAGAAAGCTGAAATTGGTCCTAGAGGAAGGTAGGAGTAGGAATAGAATATGAGGCTTTTGTGAAGATTGCTTGATTCTTGCTTAATTATTTTACAAATGGTTGCTCTCTATTTATACTACTAACTTAGGGTTAATATATTATTAATAATTGTTATGTGAGTCCCAACATATTTTAAAATTCATTACATTTCTCTGTGTTGGCTGCCCCATATCATTTTTTTTTTGTAGTGACCTGCCTTAAATTTACTTACTTCTCTTTTATAATGGTTAACTTATAATTATCTTACAATTAATTTCAAAAAATACTATATCATTTAACTAGTAACCTTTGTTATGGTAGGTTTGTCTATTGTATATTGCTACAAGTAAAATGACCTCTCTGTTAAATCTTTTGTAGGATGCTACTACACCTTTATCCTCTTTTGGAGAAGTGTTAAGTGGTGATTGCAAGATGCTACTACACCTTTATTCTTGTCCAGAGGACTACTGGCGGAAGTGACATGGACGATGTCGTTTCTCCGGTTGTTGATAGTAATGTCATTGGTGTTACTGCTCCGAAGATGCTAATTTCTTTAACTAAAATCGATGAAGATGGAAAAGATATGGTTTACTATCTATAACTAGTGAAATCGCATCATTTCATCACCACCGATTTTACTCATAGAACTCAACATCTACGGAGCGGAACACCAATTACATTGCCATCTACAATGACATCATCCTTGTTGCTGTCATCAGTTGTCCTCTAGACAAGAACAACCAATTTCACTTTGTTTCCATCGAAAGCTAGTGAAACAACAAAACAACCTTCTCCACCACCGATTTTACTCGTACACCTCGATCAACATCATCGAAGCGGGAACACCAACCGATGAAAATACATATTTTCATCGCCATTGATTTTATAAGGAAAATTGGAATCGATCAGGGTTTTCATCATCATACACTTAGAATTAAAATTCACGGGGATACAAATAAGAATATAAAATTGTACAAAAATAACTTTTGAGAAGATTTTTAATAGAAAAAAGACTAAACAACAACTTTTAAGACTTTGATAATCATGGAGTTATGTTTTAGCTATAGTAAATAAGTCTTCTACATAAACTTATGTTGGAATCACCACTCAAGTTTCCGCCAAAAGATAATATAGGTGTTGCATCTTAACAAAAAAAAAAAGTGATAATGCATAAGTACCCCTGAACTATACCCGACATTCCAGAAACACATCTAAACTTTATTAGAGTCCTATGAATTGATCTATTATTGCTACTAATGGACAATGAGGATTCATATATCCAACTATAAGCTCATGATCAGAAAAATATAGAGATTTAAAAAAAAATGTTGATAAGTTACTTTTGTGTGTTATAAGATTAAATTAAAGTTTAGTGCAGAACTCTCATTCCCAACACCGTTATTCAAACAACCATGAACCACGTTTTGGAAAATAATATCATATTGATGGGTGTGACCAAATTGGGGCAATGTAAAAGTTTTTCATGCCAAGTGTGTTGGACCTAACCAATCCAAGTTTCCTTATGCATCTATTCATTGTTTATGTTCAGAACTTATAGGGATGGCAATGGGGCCGGTAGAAGATTAACCCGCAAAAATTTTATCCGCCCGCCCTGCTTTGCTTAACATTATTTTTCTATTTTTAACCCACCCGCCCCGCCCCGCTTCTCAAAGACCCGCCCCTCCCCACTTATGTTATATCAATTTTTTTTCTTTTCTTTTTTATGTTATTTGCTAAAACAGTACACATATTTAACATTTTATAATATTTTTTAAATTGTGAAGATCTAGTTTAATTATTTTGTTAGTTGTTGTTTTGGTAAAACACACCAATTAAACAGTTTCTACACCTCTAGCTGGCTATATATCATAAATAAATTCTATTTTGTTTACAAATCATTTCAATTAAATTTCCTAAACTAAAACCCATTACAAAATTTGAGTACTTCTTTGAAAACCATAGAGAATGAGTGAAGATGGTAATAGATTAACAGTTAATAGCTGAGAGATTAAGAAAAGTGAGAGAAAAATATTTCAACCCGCTACCCACTCTGCCCCTCTTAATTTCTTAAAAAATTATTCCAACCCACCCCGCTCCGCAACTTCCCCGCATAAGGTTAAACCAGCCCCTCCCCACATAGACGTATACCATCCCCGCCCCGCCCCATTGTCATCCTGATGAGTCCACAATTTGAACTCATTTATGGCTTCATTTAAATAGAATTAGTGTCCTCAAATGCACATTTTGTCTCGATAACTGATGTAAATACTTGAATTTTAGACATTTAAGCTTAGGGACAAAGTATGGACACTATGGAGTAAAAAGGGAACAAGGGAGTTGAAAGAACAAAGAAGAGAAGGCCTGAATATCGCCCAAACCATTGGGCAAGTCACCGAATGGCCATGGTCCCATCTAATGTTCTATTGAGCTAAGCTTTGGAAGAGATGACCACGTTGGCGATAGAAAAGAGCATTCGGCAAAACTCTGAACAGCCATGATACCACCTAAAGTTATAGAATGCTGGAGCTAAACTTAGGGTAATTTCGGCGAGCAGCAGAGCCTGTTGCCGTGCCACCGATCTATTCGGCGAAGGATAATCAGGTTGCCAAAGATGGCTGAAGAAGATCTGAGCACACGCTGATGAGCGATATAACAGACAGAAAGTGATTCGTGAAAGTGTTCGGCGATCCTGATTTGGATCGCCTAAAGTTACAGTAGCCGAACCAAGAAAGACTGAAAATTGAAGGCGGGAATAAGAACGATCGGCGCGTTGTGGACCTATCGGCGACATCCGACTAACCTCGTCGAATGGTCTGTAGCAGTCACATATTAGAATTATGTAAATTGATTTTTGGAAAGGAGAGAGGGTATTCAGAAACGAGCGAACAAAACAAATTAGAGAGAGGATACCACGAAAGTCTCTGGAGAGGGATTTTTATTGAGATATTCTTAGAGATTTCGTAATCAAGAAGATTTTTGGTTGATTTCTTCATAAAAATTCTCATTTTTCTGTATTCACATATGAGAAGAAGAATGGATATTAATTTTTCTACTTTTGATATGAGTGGCTAAAACCCTTCTTTTGGGGTTTTGACTATGAAGCCAATTGTTGACGTTTTGCTAAGTGGGTATTGTTGAAATGCAAATAGGGAGGTTAATTTGAAGTGGTTTTAAATTGTTACTGCGTTTTGAAGTTGTTTTGCATATTTAGTGTAATTGATTCCGCATTGTGAGCTTGCTCGAGAGAAGCATAGAACCAAGGTAGCAATCTTAGCGTCCTTAGTAGTGGTTTACCCGGATTTCAGCTCGAGAGAGTGAATTCCGAAATCTATCCTTTGTATCTAGCTCGAGAGAGTGGATTTGATGAGTACAAATGGCTGGGCATCTTTCGATTAATGATGAAGTTCGAGAGAATTCGTCATAAAAAAGGTAATTGTTCGAGAAAAAGTTATCTTATATATGGTCCGATCTACCCAAAACAAAATAATCTAATGTTTGTATCAACATTCACCCTCTAAAGTAAAATTTGACAATTGGCTGGCCCATTCCCCAAATTCTACTTCAGTATTTGTTTAATTCCTGTTTATTTGTGAAGTTGGAATGAAATTTGCCAAACATAATCATAACATTGAAGGGATTGTGTCAAAGTTTCATTTTCGAATTCAAAGGAAAAACTACTCCCTTGGGATTCGAGCCCAACCCTTGGTTGGGTTATATTACTATTAAACGATCGTTGATGCTTAGTATTGGATGAAGTATCTTTGATAGCGTTTATCAAAATGGCGCCGCTGCCGGGGAGTAGCATTACTTAGAATTCTTTGATTGAAGGTTTGTCACTCTCAAATTTGTTGGTTGTAGTTAAATTGGTTTTGTCTGCGTTGTTTAAGTGTTGGTTGGACAACATAGAAGTGGACATGAGTGAGGGAGAGATGAATGATAGTCAAGAAGGTCATCGTGACGGTATAGATGACATCAATAGTGTCTACAACCCGGATCAATCGGGGGGAATGGGTGCAATTTCCATCCCACAAACTTATGGGAATGCGATATTTGAAGTCACTAGGACAACTCTGCACCTTCTCCAAATGAGGGGACTATATGGAGGTCTCGATCATGAAGAACCGCACGATCATGTGAGAAACTTTACAAAGGTTTGCAGCCCTTTTTCATTTAAAGGTCTGTCGCAAGAGTCAATTCGACTGCTGTTATTCTCTTTGTGTTTTAAGGGAGAAGCTAATAAGTGGTTAACCGAGTTACCAAACAATTCCATCACATCATGGGAGGATATGATTATAGCATTTAACACATGATTCTTCCCTCCATCAAGGATGATGAAACTTAGAGATGAAATTGAACGTTCAAGCGACGGGAGGGGGAACCGCTCTGTGAAACATGGGTGAGATTCAAGAAGCTCCTGTTTAAATGCCCAACTCATGGGCTGTCAAACGATTTGTTACTTCAATGTTTCTACTGGAGACTCGATTCAGTTAATAAATGAGTGGCTGATTAGTTGGTACGAGGAGGAATAATGTTGCAATCGTTTGAGTTAGCCTCGTTTCTTATAGATGACATGACTAGAATAAACCAAGCGTGGTACACCAAAGAGGATCAAGTCTCTGCATTTCATTTTAGATTAACACAAGAGCAACTGGATAAAGAGAGAGAGGGATGAAAATATCAAAAAGATATTGACCCAAATGGAAGTTCTGTAGGAACACGTGAAGGGAACTTGTGGAGTGTTCAGAGTTGAGAAGGGTTCGACCTCAAGCTATTCAAGGCCTAAGGAGAATCAAGTTCGAACTCCAGAAGAAGTGAGGAGGGTTTCTACTCACACTATTTGCAGCGAGGTGGAAATCAAGGTTGGAACCATCATAAGGAAGTTGAGCAAAGGAGATGCCACCAAGATTTTTCTGAGCAAAATACGTATTGGAGAAGAGAGGATGAATATGAAGAGAACCACACTCCCTCAAGTGATAGGCCAAAATCAAGGGGAGGTGCAAATATTCCCCACGTGAATGATTTGTTATCACTCATTCTTGATAAAGTTAAAGGCTCAGATGATTTATTGAGAGGGATGAAAGCCAACTTCTCATACTTGAACAATAAGCTAAACTCGAACGCAAATCAATCAAAATCCTTGAAGGTCAATTGAGTTTACTTTGAATACAATTGAAACAAAATATGGTGACAGATGATGAAGATAAAGGACTGGCCGTTGTCACTTCGAGTGGAAAAGAAGTAAAAGGAGGTGTGATGGGTAACGAAGAACAACACACGCGGAATGAAGGAAAAGATATAGAGGAAGAAGAGATAACCATTCCTCATGACATTACAAAAAAGCCGCAAAGTGAGGAGGAAAAGCACAAGCCATGCCTAAAAGCCAAGCAACCTTTACCTAAAATATCTCCTCCATTTCCTTAACGCCTCAAGAAAAAGAATGAGGACGAGAAGTTCAAGAAATTTCTATCGGTATTCAAGACCTTATTGATTAATCTCCCTGTAGTTGAAGCATTGTTGGAAATGTCGGGTTACGCCAAATTCATGAAGGAGTTAGTCACAAAAAAAAAGGATCTTGGATTTTGGGACGATCAAAGTCTCTCAAAGTTATAGCGCAATTATGATGAAAAAGCTGATCGAAAAGAAAGATGATCCTGGAGCATTCACCATCCCGTGTACTATAGGCATGCTTAAGTTCGCAAAAGCCTTATGCGATCTGGGAGCTAGTATTAATCTAATGCCTTATGCTATTTATAAACAACTCGGGTTGGGTGAACCGCATGCTACAACTATAAGACTCTTGATGGCTGACAGATCGATCAAATACCCAGTAGCAATACTTTATGACATTTTGGTTAAGGTTGACTGATTTATTTTTCCAGTCGATTTTGTCATACTTGACTGTGACATAGATGCTGAGATTTCTATTACCATGGGGAGGCCATTTTTGGCAACTAGGAGAGCGTTGGTGGATGTTGAGAGCGGGGAGCTAAAATTTCAGGTTAATGAAGATGAAGTCACCTTTGATGTGTGCAAATCAATGAAACATCCAAGTGACATTCATGATCTCAACTGATAATATGATTGACGAGGCAGTGGCTAGTGTGAGCCATTTGATAAGTAGTAAAGAACCACTTGAAGTTGTGTTGTCTAACAATGAAGAGTTTGAGGTTCATGTCCAAGATGAAGTGGTAGCCGCATTTTCAAACGTGGGGGGATTTACAAAGACTCCAGTGAAATTGGATATCGACTTAAAAAACTGAGAGAGCCCTCCCGCCAAGCCATCAATCGAAGAACCACCAAATCTCGAGCTGAAGGTATTGCCCTCTCACCTCCGGTATGCTTTCTTAGGTGAAAATAACACCTTGCCGGTGATTATCGCAGTCGATTTACTTGATTGGCAAGTAAAATTGCTCCTTGAAGTACTAAGAAGGCACATAAAAGCCATCGGTTGGAATATTGTTGATATAGTGGGCATCCCTCCAGGCATATGCACTCACAAAATTTAGCTTGATAGCGATTGTAAACCGAGTGTTGAACATCAGCAAAGACTAAACCCGCGAATGCAAGAGGTGGTGAAAAAGGAAATAATAAAGTGGTTGGACGCAGGAGTGATCTACCCTATTGCAGATAGCAAATGGGTCAGTCCGGTGCAGTATGTACCGAAAAAAGGTGGAGTCACGGTTTTCCCTAATGACAAGGGGAGCTTGTTCTATGCGACCGGTGACAGGTTGGAGAGTTTGCATGGACTATCGAAAGCTATATTCATGGACTGAAAATGATCATTTCCCCATGCCCTTTATGGATCAAATGCTTGACCGAATATCCGAGAGAGGGTGGTATTGCTTTTTGGATGGGTGTTCTGGCTATAACCAAATCTCCATTGCTCCGGAGGATCAAGAAAAAACAACCTTTACCTGCCCTTATGGAACTTACGCCTTCAAACGAATGCCATTCGGATTGTGTAATGCCCCGGCTACGTTCCAACATTGCATGCTATCCAACTTTGCTGACATGGTGGAAGACTCAATGGAAGTATTTATGGATGATTTCTCAATTGTGGGTGACACATTTGCAGAATGCTTAGATAACTTAGGACAAGTTCTCCAAAGATGCGTTTAGACCAATTTAGTCCTAAATTGGGAAAAGTGTCATTTCATGGTTAAGGAAGGAATTGTGCTTGGTCACAAAGTATCTCAAAAGGGGCTGGAGGTGGACAAAGAAAACGTTGAAGTAATCGAGAAATTACCACCACTTATTTCAGTAAAGGGGGTTTGGAGTTTTTTGGGACATGCCAGATTTTATAGGAGGTTTATCAAAGACTTTTCAAAGCTTGCACTTCCTCTATGAAAACTTTTGGAAAAAGAGGTGAAATTCCATTTTGATGATGCTTGTATGGTAGCTTTCAAATGCCTGAAAGATAAATTGATTTCCCCTCCTATCATCATTAGTCCTGATTGGTCACATCCATTTGAAGTATTGTGTGAAGCAAGCGGTATGGCATTACGTGTAGTGTTGGGACATAAATGAAATAAACTTTTTTATCCTATTTACTATTCAAGCAAAACTTTAAATAGTGCTCAACTTAACTACACAATTACCAAACAAGAGTAGCTTGCAGTGGTTTATGTGTTTGAGAAAATTCGCGCATACTTACTAGGTACAAAAATGATTGTTCACATTGATCATGTTGCATTGCGTTATCTAATGGCAAAAAATGACGCCAAACCGAGATTGATAAGGTAGGTGCTTTATTGCAAGAATTCAACTTTGAGGTCAAAGATAGAAGAGGTTGTGAAAATCAGGTGGCTGATCACTTGTCAAGATTGGAAGGAAGGGAAAATGACAAGCTGGATATACACATAAAGTATATTTTTTCGGATGAACAGGTTTTTACTGTAACCCTCACACAACCCCCTTGGTATGCTGATTTTGCAAATTACTTGGTGTGTGGAGTAGTGCCAGACGAACTGAACTTCTACCAACAAAATAGGTTCATGTTCGATGTTAAGAAATACTTTTGGGATGAACCATATTTATTTAGAGAGTGTGTTGACCATATAATTAGAAGATGTGTTCCGGAAGAAGAAGTTGTTGAGATTTTGCATGCTTGTCACCCCTCGCCGGTAGGAGGTCATCACAGTGGTGTACGAACAATAGCTAAAGTTCTGCAAAGTGGGTACTATTGGCCGTCTCTATACAAAGATGCTCATGAGTTTGTCAAGAATAGCACGCAATGTCAAAAGCAAAGTGGAGTGTCCAAAAGGCACAAGTTGCCTCTGACGCCAATTTTGGATGTGAAATTATTTGATGAATGGGGAATTGATTTTATTGTTCCATTCGTGAGCTCATTCGGCAATAAATATATCTTGGTGACTGTGGATTATGTTTCCAAATGGGTAGAGGCTGTAGCTATTCCAAACAATGAAGAAAAAAGTGTTGTTCAATTCTTGAAGCGCTACTGTCACGCCCCGAGACTACCCATGTGATGCGGACACGGGACCTAGGACCACAAGTGATCCCAAGCTAACCCTGCTGGCATGATCATGAGCATACTAAATATAATAAACTGATGCGGAAGCTATAATCATAAATAAATCTGAAATGATGGGGAATACACATATACTGAATCTGAAATGAATGAAAACTGATGAGTTTAATACAAAGAAAATATTAACTCAATACTAAGCTGAATCTAACTATATCTGAAATAAGCCTCTAAACTGACTAGAAATGTTGGGACATGCCCCAACTAGATCTAGCAAAAATGAAACTACAGACTAAAAGCAATAAAGATAAACATATCACTAGTCCTCGAAGAATGAGGACTCACCACTGATGCTGCTGAATTGAAGACCGGAAACCGATCTAAGTGTGATCTGGATGCTGAGAACCTGAACCTACATCACGAGAAGATGTAGCGCAGAGAATGCGTCAGTACTTGAAAGATACTGAGCATGCAGGATAGAATACAACTGAAATAACATATAACTAAACAAAGAAAATAAGAAATGATATAATCTGAACATGATATAGATGCTGAATGCGGAGATAACTGAATACATTGACCAATTTATACATGTTGAAACTGAATACTGGATATACTGATAAATGGTCAATGCAATATGATCTGACTGAACTGTGGGAGGTACTAATAACCGATAATAAAACAACATGAGCTAAATGTAGAGTCCGATGTATACGCCCCATCGAGAGGACCCAATATACCTTGCCAGAGGTATAGAGGCATGTTTGCATGATCACTGAAATGATGCCCACAAAAGGGACTTACAACCTACGTGGCTAGTAGTTCTGGGACTATTTGGGTACGATGAACCCTAGTCCAACTCGGTATTATGCTACTCCCAATGGATTAAGTAATTAACACATTATGACTGAATTTCTGTAAGTTGCTGGATAGCTCGAACTGAACATGAAAACTGAGAATGCAACAATTAAACTGATATTGATGCATTAATAATTGAGGCATGTATAACTGAATAACTGAAATATCTGACCTAGCATGTGTAATTCAAGAACTAAAGAAATACATAGCTAGGGTTCTGGAATTCATGCAATAATCTGAATATTAACATACTAATTT
>JAJOOO010006457.1:0-12262 GCA_029582685.1 Solanum piurae
AAAAAAAGAAAAGAAAAATGACACAAGAACTATGAGTCATGACAATACTGGTTAACATCAACTCCTCATAGAGTGATTTGCTGATATTTAGTTGCTGTAAGTATTGTCTATCCAGCTCCCATTAGATTTTCACATCATTACTTAACGAACTACTCTTGTTGACAGATTAAACAAGGAGATCAGGTCACACTATTGGAGCCCTTTTGCAAATTTGTTGATTTTGAATGGGAGGGAAAGGTAAACTCGTTATCATCTGTGGTATTGCATTTTCAATGCTATTCCAAATATGTCTTATTGCTTTCTCTATCAGTTTTCTTTCTGTGAAAATCACATATTAGATGTGTTATATCATTTTATATCCCGTCAATTTGTCTGTCAACTCCACCTTATAACACCTCCGGGCAGGGTGCACTTGAGCCACTAGCAATGGTAATTTGATTTCTTGGTTGCAACTGTTTGGAAGCAGAGCGGTCTTCCCTAAACAGGAAAATAGAGTCATTTCTTGCATTTTCTGAATTAAGCAACATTGACTATTTTTGGCATGTAAGGAATTGGTTACATATGGTTTAGTGCTAGAAGAATGATAATCACATTAACTGTTTGATTTACAATATTCTGTCAGCCCAGTTTTGCCACTCCTCACTAATAATTGTTATTTTTACTTCAGCACTATCAATTCAAATCTGTGCGAGTTAATCTTGTGGAACAGGTCCTTGTAAATGGAAATGCTCTATCTCCTAGTTTTGCTATACGTCAACCATTACTATTATACGCATAACCTTCTGTCAATGTCTGTAAGATACCAACATTAATAAGTGGGACTCTTCATATACTTAACTAGGCAAAATACTCAAATGCTTGTTTACTACATGTGGCAACTTGATATGAGATTAACTCTACTTCCTTATATTCATCTTCATTTGCAAATTTTAGCTTTTCTGCAATAGTGACAATAGCTTTACTGATGTGAGAGTAACTCGTACATTAGTTCTTCCATGAAATAACATCTCTCTCAAGAAAAGGAGCTACCTATGTGATGTTTCATTGACCGTCCAGCAACACGTCACTTATTTTTATAAACTAGTTCTGAAAACGTGGATTGCACATTTATTTTACAATACTTAATATAAATTTTATATTAAAAATGACAATTTTAAATGATATATATTATTGAACTTTCTTTGTGCTATAAATAAAAAGCAATTATACAAAAAAGAAAAAAGAAAAAAAACTTGTAAGTTGCACAATTTAGGTAGCAAAAAATCACATGATAAAATAAAAATTGAAAAGAAATATGAAGAAGAAAATGAGGAAGTAGCTAGCAGTAGTCGGCCAGGCATTCCTAGATAAAAAATACAATACATATATTTGTTAGTTCTTATAATAAGAAATATTGGTTATTGTAACAAAAAATTAATAGAAGTCTTATTTATAATTGTGCACCTTTTCTAATACATAATATTATTTTTTCTTTTGGAGTAATCATATACAATGCTTAATAGTATCTACTTACTCTTAAACTCAACAACTTATACTATAAAAAATGTATGCGACCAAGTACCAAGAAATAAATTTTAATTAATACATAGGAGTATTATTTAATCATATAACAAAAAAGCTCTTGCCAAAAGAATTACCCTCAATTGCAATAGAAAAGCTCCCAAGATTCTAAGTCAATCTCAATTGCCTCTTTAGGCAAAAGCCTTGAACGAAGTTTAACAACATATCACTGATTTTTATTATTTTTCACCAAGACGACAAATAAAGCGGTTCGAATAAAATACAGTGTAATTTTTATTATTTTAAACAAGCAAGTCAGTGTATTAAAATCTTAGTAATTAGCTAGGTCAAATCTAAAGCTACAAGTAGACACTTAAGCTTGTATAAAGTTGAATATATAAACACACGTCCAACATGGCATCCTACATGACAATTTGTGTCCTACGTGTATTATGTCATTAGGACTCATGTATCTACTTGTTAAATTTTATACAAGTTAAAGTCTCTACTTATGCACACCCAAAGTTTGAGGGCGGAAATATAAAACGATACCAAGTTAAATGGCACATTTATATATTATGCCTTTATTTTTCTATGTATCACCCCATATATAAAATTGTGTTAATGCGATCAATTGTCTTGCATACTGTAACAGACAAAATGAATAGTGAACACTGCTTAAGTTGGTAACAGATTGCCCACATATTTAATAAGAATTTTAAAATATTTTGGTTTATAGATATTTGTATAGTTACAAATCATTTGATTAACAGTAAGATAGGTATTTTGAAGTTAAATTATTACTAATATAGAAATGCATTGTTTTTTTTAAAAACGGATTAAAAAGGAAAGTGAGTGATTAGTAGATATGAATTATAAGCTTAATACAATAGAGGTGAAAAAGAAGTAACAAAAACTATTCGGGGGTGGCAGGGTAATTTTCTTAAATATAGTAGATGAACAAAAACGTGATACTAACAGAATTTCCCTCCCAAACTTCAGACTTGCAGTTTGCATCAAGAAATTTCTATGGCGAAAGGAGAATCTTCCACTAATCAGAAAGCTGATTGGATTGAAAATATTGAAGCAAAGGTGCAATGGCTCTATGATTATTGGCAGACGCACTTCCCGGGAACCAAGGAAGACAAAATGCTTGATATGGAGCATGCAATCAGTACCTGTATTGTCGACATATATGCAATAATTCCTGAAGGTAAATTTCTTTTATGAATTATCCAGAAAAAAAAAATGCATTCAATTCAATTTCTAAACTACTCATGACAATGAGTTTAACCGGTACAAATTTGTGTAGAAAACCTGCAATCGAATTATGAGAGTGCAGTGTTAGAGTATCTAAGAGGAAGCGCGCATAATGCTATTCCTGGGGTTTATAGCAAGAAAGCGGAGGATCATCTAAAGAATGCTGTGAGTGAAAGCACAATTACATTGTTTGAATTTAGGTTTGGTTAATTTTATGTAGACTGAATTGAATCCTGATTTACTGGTTGCTTGGAATGCCCTCAGTGACTGCGTTTCTAAGAAAGGAGATTACTCTACAGCTAGAAATTGCTTTCTCTTTGTCCTTGGGAAGGTTATTTCGCTGCTGTTCTAGATTTTCGGTTCTCTAAATTTGAACGTTACCTGATAGATACTTCATCTTTTATTTGATTTAGAAAGAAGACGCCAGGACTTTACGTCATCTTGCATACCTTGAATTGATGTGTGCACGGGGTGAATTGGAGCCATATGGTGCAATTTTTGTCTTTTTTCTCCTTAATTTACAATTCTCCAGGGAGAATCTCAAGTATATTCACTTTATTTGTTTGTGGTTGTTGTTGATCTGCTTATCTGATTGCATATACCTTTCACAGTTCCGGAAGATCTTGAACATGATATACCTTTCACAGTTCCGGAAGATCCTCAACATCATATTGATGATTGTATCAAATATGCAAAAAGGGCAATCAAACTGTAAGACCCCGAAGGATGTCGTTGTTACTGTAAGACTGAGAACTGTATCTAGTTAAAATAGGAACTGCTTTAATCGCTCTCAGCTTTGCCAAATGTTTTGCTTGATGTTTGTCTACTTCCTCAGTCTTATTATAGTTACATGGTTGATAGATGAATTAGGAAGTGCATATCTTACTTCCTTTATCCTGGATGGAAGATGGAATGACCATGGTATTCTAATGTCATTAGAAGCATTCGAAAAAGCTGTAAGTAGTTCTGACAATCTTGTCTCTGTACATAGTTTTCCTTTATTTTAACATTAAACTTAGATGTACAGTATTAGCTCCCTGTATGCCTGGCAGGTTTGTTCTTTTATATATTTGGGAGTTTCTTCTGATTTTCTACCCCATTTCAGGAAAGAATTGATACAATACAATCAGAGCCAGATTTTCAATGCGAGTGTGGCCTCGTAAGTTTTTGAAGAAAAACATTGTGTTTTACTGATGAACTATTCTATCATATGGGATTTTCAATGCGATTGTGGCTTCGATTCTTGCTAATTATAGCCTCATATTTTCATGATTGTGCTATTAAAGAATTGGAGAAAAAAAAGACAAGAGACCATGTATCAAGTTTGCAACTCTACGTTTTTTCAGGCGAACAGGTTTCTGGAGAACTACGAGAAGTCCCTCATTAGGTTATCAGATGCTGTAGAGAAGGATCCTGCCCATGATGCGTCACATCAAGTGGAAATTACAGTTCAGCTTCTTGACAAACTAGAAGAATTAGTTCAGGTAAGATTATCTGATTGTGGTTATTTTATATGAAGGATCTGTAAGTGATATTCTGATCAGTTGCATTAGGAACGGCATGGTTGACGACATTAGAAATTTAGAATCATAAGGGAATTGTGTGTGATCAAAGGTGCATTGTTTCCAGTTATATTCAAAGTGCAGGCCAGTGATAACTATTTACAAGAGGTATTCAAGGAGTCACACTCCTTGCTATTGCACATCTAACTCCCAACATGACATAGTGCAGTGATTTGATGTGTTCACACTTACCTATGGAACTCTAACCTGTTTAAACGATGATCTCATCACCACGGAAAGCTTTCTGTTTCCTGATATAACATAATGTATGATGAGGTAGTCCATTTGGTAACATTGTACTAATGATAGCTAGGGGGACAGATGTAACATCAAATTTGATTTTATGGTATGACAGGAAGACACCAAAAAATAGTCATGCTTTCTAAAATTGACTTAATGTGTAAGTTTGAGTGCAGTTGATTGATTTATTTTGGGAATATTGCAATAGGAGCTATGATTATGTGGAATTAAGAGCTATTTGGATAGGAATATTCAAGTTGCTAATACAATTGATCAACTTGGTAACTATCCTATGGCTGCCCCAGAAAGCTCGGTTCAGTTTCTCCTACTTTTTCTGAATTCTTTTCACTTACTACTACATATAAATAATATTAACAAAGAGTAAAGGAAAATTTATTACTACATACAAAATAGTTGCAGAAGGTCTCAAGGTATCCATTTGGAAAAAATTTCTAACTGTTAAGCATAAGACATATCTAGAAGAAAACAAGATGAGGTAATGAAACATGATGCCTTCTTCTGCTTTCATTTCTTGATTTTTTTTCAAGAAACATGAATGTTATGATATAGTCTTCTAAAAATAATGCCTTAGATTCTTAGTTTTTAAATGTTTTCTTCTTTTGAGTCGTTAAGAGATTATGAATGACATTGTGGAGGATGCATTTAAATTATGTGATCCTGCTTTTCAGGGTAAGAGTAATGAAAATAGAAAGGGGAAGAGTAAGGCAAAGAGTAAAGGAAAGGGCAAGAGAAAGAGTAAGGGAAAGAGTACGGAGACAAGCTTTGCTTCCCTGATCCAGTCACTTGATGATATTGATTGTAAGGCTTTACATTATTCAAAATTTAACTATAAACATTGATTTATCTATTTAGTTGAGGTAATGTGTTTTCTGGCAGTGGATCCTTCCTACAACAAAGCAACCTTGGATGTATTAGCTGAAGGCCTTAACAAAGGGCTTGCCGTTATGGGAGTAGTCCGGTGCTTGGTTAAGTATGAGTATGGTGTTCCATTGTAAGTTGTTTCATCTAGAAGAATCAATGATCATTTTGAGCATTTCTTTTAAAAGTGGGAAGTTACTAGGCTGAGCAGCCCTAGTTTAAGCTTAAATACTTATTTCTCAATGTGTACTCTCATTCAAACAGATACTATGTGCTCTGTGACTCCGATGAGAACAGTTTTGTCCTTCTAGTCTTTGGGATACAGGAAGAAGCGGTAAGCACTACATTATGTTGTTTTAATGTTTCTTGGTACAGTACATCTGTTGAAATCTTAATTCCTAGAAAAAAGTTGTCTGGTAAAGTAGAGTATCTTGGAGGAACCAAGATAAGTAAATCAACAGATAAGTTTGCTGCTATACTGTTGCAGCAGTAACATGCCTAAAAAAATAAGCGAAGGATTTTGCACTTCCTAGATGAAAAACTAGATTAAAGGGAACCTCTCTTCTTTAATACTGTATGTAATTAAAGAAGATTACATTTGCCACTTCATAAGTGAGCCTGAATATCATCTCTTTATATATGTATCTGATTTTGGTTTGTGTCAACCCCATCCAATTATTATCTAGTGAATAAATGTCATATCTTTGAATATTTATCCTACTTCAGATTGTTGTGGTGACATATAGCCTACCATATTCCTATACTAAAATGAAATAAGCAGATGATAAGATAACATAAATAAGGCATGGTCGATGAACTATTGATTGTGGAAGGAGAAAAAGGAAAGAAATGAAAAATGAGACAAGAACTATGAGTCATGACAGTCATGGTTAACATCAACTCATCATAGAGTGAGTTTCTGTAAGTATTGCCTATCCAGCTCCCCATTAGACTTTCACATCATTACTTCACGAACTACTCTTGTTGACAGATTAAACAAGGAGATCAGGTCACACTATTGGAGCCCTTTTGCAAATTTGTTGATTTTAAATGGAAGGAAAAGGTAAACTCATTATATAATATCTGTGGTATTTCACATCCAATGCTATTCCAAATATGCCATATTGCTTTCTCCATCATTTTCTCCTTTTCTTGATTGTTACTGATTGGAAAGGTTTAGTGCTAGAAGAACAATATTCCATACACTAATCTGTCAGCCAAGTTTTGTCAGTCCTTACTAATAATTGTTATTTTTACTGCAGCACTATCAATTCCAATCTGTGCGAGTCAATAATGTGGAACAAGTCCTTGTAAATGGAAAGGCTGTATCTTCTGATTTTGCTATACGTAAACCACTACTAATGTAGTCATAACTTCTGTCAATGTGTGTAAGCTACCGTGGGATTCGAGGAAACAAATACTTAACTGCTTGTCTACTACATGCAATTAGCAGGTGTTAGAACTTGATATGAGATTAAACTCTACTGCGTAATACTATGTCACATTGGACTCATGTGTCTACTTGTTCAATTTTATGCAAGTTTAAGTGTATGAGGCCAAGTTAAAAGGTATATTTATGTATTATGCCATACATACATATGATCTTTAACTTACATCTACTCACATTTATGCCCTCCAACTTTGAGCTTGCAAAAGAAGACACTTAACAAAGTTAAAAAAATAGTCAAGGCATTCTATTAGCAATCCTATAGCCTATAAGAGTCGTCTTAAAACAGGCTATAAGAGTCGTCTTAAAAACAAGTTACGATGATAGTCAGACAAAATCAGTGACTTGTTGTGTAGAAATTCAACATCATATTTTTACATTCAAATCTTGCTACTATATACCATTATCCACAAATCAAACAGAACAATGACAATAATATTCTTCAATTAATACTACTAGAAATTGCTACCTAGTCAATCCCACGAAATCTTCAAAGAAACTAAACTTTCCCGGTACAAAGCCTTATTTTCCTCAAAAGGCGGAACTTGTATAGACTTAAATTCAGTATATTCATTTTTCCGCAGATCATACTCGATAAAAGAACCATTATGCTTTCTCCATAGTATGTTCCCATTCTCCTTAACAAATAGGAAGGCACCTACTGGGCGGTATTTAATACCTCTAATCGGAAAATATAATATAGGCATTCCAATGCGTGTGAGTAAAGTAGGAAACTTGTTGATACAATTCCACCTATCTTTCTCCAACGACCAAATCAAATTTTCCTTGCCAACCGTTGTGAAAACACAGACGCCATCACCCAATACAAGTAATGTCAGCTGTGTCCCACATGTTTTTGGCACTACTGTTACAGTAAATTTTTCGTCTACTAGATGGAAAGATATAACTGCCCTGTTGTATGACATCCACCGTTTAATGAAACTTGATTATTGTATAGGTACCGGTGAGAAGAATCATCAGGGGAAACAGGAAAAGTATTGTGAATTGTTCTCCAACATTGATTTTTAATCGAGTATACTTCAACTATACGTTTATCAAGTAATGTGCACATATAACCTTGTAATCTTCAGCCACAAAATCATAGGCAAAACCAAATATTGGAGATGTCAAACAACGATTTGTCTTTGTGTTTTGACTGAAAAGAGAATTTTGAATGAGTTTGTATTTTCCAACCACAGGATTGAATAATGTCATACAATAGCCAGGATCGTATGATGTCATAAAGATCAAGCCACTGCATGAAAACACTTCTAAAGAAAAATAGTCACTAAAGAATTCTGGGATATTCAGATACACAACTTTTGAATCAGCATTAATTGATGCTTCCGTTGACACAATTTTAAATTTGCGTGTTCCTCCTCTATGTAGAAAGATTGAATTAACCAAGACAATTTTTCGATAGACGATTTATGTAGATGTGACTTGATGAAGTCGGCGTCATCGATACAATCATACCATGATTTGCAGCAACTTTTGAATGAGATTTCACAGGAAGCTTAAAGAAGATGGAGTTGACAATATCTCCAGGCAAATGGGGGAGGCCATCCATGTTGGTGATAGGTATTTTTTTGTTTCTACTTTAATGATAACTGATACAATTTAAACCTAATTCAACTCTAACTCTACTCCAAGTAGTAGAAGGTAAATTGGACTCTACAATTAAATTATGAGCTTGTTTACCAAAAATATAAAGTATTCCAAATTATATTATGTACCAAAAATACATTTGTATTTTCCATTGCTCGGTTATTAATTCATATTCTACTTCAGTAATATAATAAAATTGACAAGTTCCGTAGTTGATCCCTTGTTCATTTTGAGAGCAAGAAACTCTCTAAACAACTAATTAGCGTAATAAAATTATGAACAGCGACCAATTGATTTTAATAAGCAAATATCCCAAATAAGAGTGAGATACTGTAATTTTTATTATTATTATAAGTCAACTATAAGCTAGGAGCATGCATGTATATTTAGACTTTAGAGTATGTCAAATTGAAAATTAGAAGTGATTTTGCTTATGATTGTTAATTACAAACAATCAACGAAGAATAATAGTATTATATTTTAGCGATTTAGGTTAAATAAAAAGCATATAGTTCTTATGTACTTTTCATAAGCGAAAAGCCTCAATTGAACTAAAATTTGAACAAATTGTTTAATTAGTCATTGATCAAATTGCTGCTCATTTTTCATGAATTTATTAATCACATTTAATTAGACACTCTCATATACTCATCACCCTATTGCAATTTTTTTGTTTTACATCTTGCAAAATTATATATGGTACTGTGATTAGCATCAAATTTAATTACAAGAGAAATATACTTCGTTTATTTCTGAGAAGGAAAATCACTCTTCATGTACATACAATCGGATAAATATGTTTCATGTTGAATTACTTTTTCCAACTTTTCAATTCTACTTCAACATAGTGAATTAATGCAATGGTTTATGGAGGGCATAATATATAAATATATTTAAATTTGTATAAAATTGAATAGATAGACACACGTGTCCTACATGACATAATACAAGTAGGACACACAATTGCCATGTAGGGTGTCATGTAGGATGAATGTGTCCATTTGCTCAATTTTATACAACTGTGTCTACATGTGCAAACCCAAAATTAAAGGTTATAATTGTCAACTGGAAAGTTAAAGATCATGTTTATGTATTATGTCTTTATGGAGAGATACTATAGTTTTGGAAGGCCGTAAATGTCCATTAACATTTTATTCTATTTACTATAAGCATGAATTAGTACTCATTCATAGAGTTTAGTCAAAAGTTGTAAATTGTTTACTGCCATAAACTTAGATTGTAGAATTTTTTTTAATTTTTTTTAGTTTACAAGGTAATTTAGTATAATATGATTTGAAGGGTATTTTTGAAATTCAACTAATGAAGCGCGTTGGTACCTTTATTTTTTCTTAAAATACTACTTATTATACCTTATATTTCACTCTTGACCAAAACAAAGCAAGAAGAATATCAATGACAAATAATTAACAATCATATATCTTGCTATGTTTAGCGTATGGAGGATATATATGTCAACCAACATGTGAGTAGAGAAGTGAAAGTCAGATGTCCCACAAAGTATAAAAGATAGAAAAATATGCATATTATCATACACTTGTCAACATGAAAGGCTAAATTAAATCATTGATAATACAATTCATATATAACTTTTGTACAATAGATTATTATAGTATTTGTACCTCCTATAAATAAATAAATAAAAGTGGGACACGGAGATTTCTTCAAATACTAGTAAATATGAGACTCTAAGGTTAAAACTTCAAACATTAAGGGTGAAAAAGATATTATAAAAACAATTAAAGTGGAAATAAAAATGGAGTCTTTCGGGAGCAAGAAGGTCTCGCCAAAAACTATCAATGAAGGCAAAGTGATCTCAACAAAGCACCTATATCTACATCATAAAAATTCCCCTATCCCACTTTTATTATTTTTCTTTTCTTAACGTATTAACACTTTATCATTGCAAAAATTACAGCTAGTATATTATTTAGTATTTAAATTTGTATATTAACCGTGACCAGTCATTATTATAAATTATTTACTGTATTTAATGTTATCACATTATATTTGATAAGGAAAATGTTGAAATATATTATTGAACTTTGAAAAAAGGTTCATCTATATCATTCGTTAAAAGTTTGTTCATTAATGCTATTTTTATTTGAGAAAAAAGGTTCATCTTTGTCATTCGTTAAAAGTTTGCTTATTTATGTTATTTGAGCCTTTTCCTTTTAAATAAATAATTTAATTAATAAGGTGGCTGAATCATAAAAAATGATTTTGCAAAATCAAAAATATTCTTATTAATAAATAATTTAATTAATATTTTTTTGGTAAAATGTACAAAAAAAATCCCTACTATGACCGAAATTTCAGAGACACATCTTAACTAAACTAAGGTCCTATTACCCCTAACCCTTTTTTTTGTAATTTTGTGCATCTTTTTGGCTTACGTGGTATCCAAATATATCTCACGCGCTTCAATTGCGTGGAGTCACGGAGTGTGCCACATAAGACAAAAGGTGTACAAAATTACAAAAAAATAAGTTCAGGGGTAATAAGACCTTAGTTTAGTTAAGACATGTCTCTGAAATTTTGATCATAGTCTAGGAATACTTGTGCCTTATCCTTTTAGTTTTTAGAAAGTATAATATGAGTAGGTTAAAGTAAGATACAAAATGATAATGGATTGTTGGTATTACTAACTAAAGTTGAATAAACAAATTGCGAGTAAAGTGTTTCTCTCCTAAGAAATTAAATAAAATGAATGATCATAATGACATGACACCATCGACGATAGATCGATGTTTAGATCACACTAGATCTTGTAGTCGTTGCAGCAATAAATCGAAATCATCTCTGCTATTCACAACACTAAGACGAACATATATAACGATTTTCAACTCCAAATGCAGCACCTTTTCGACCAATAATATCTGCTTCCCTCAGCACGTTGTGACACTCTTCATCTTCTTCCGCTTCACATTTTAACCACGCAAAAGCTGCGTAAAACAAAAACATGAAAAGTATATTGAATTTCACTTAACTTGTTGTTGATGCTTAACTAGCTGGAGAAGGTGGCCTAACTTGTTTGGAAAATGCACAATGTTGGGAGGGTTTTCCCATCTAGTCTTCATAATTGTATGTGCAAATCGAAACATTTCGCTTCTATCTCCTTGCTGTAACACAACTTTTAAGAGTTTTAAAGTTCTCAATTGAGTTTCACGCGGAACACCATGAGTGTTTAAATCTATGTAGGAAATTAATTAATTTATATAACTCGCGCGTATTATATAGGGTAAATCACTTAGATATGCTACATTAAAAAAATATTTACCATTTATGACAATAATTTCTTTTTAACTAAATCTATCAGTTTCATGTAATTAAAATTGTACAACTTCGGACCCATTTTCTTTCCTATTTGTTTGTCTCTTTCTCTACATATGATTTCTCCTTTTTTCTTCTTCTTCTTCTTCAAATTTTTAATTCAAATAACTATCTTTAAATATTCATCTTTTCAAATCGATTTATAACCATGTTGCACAATTTACACCGAAAATATCACGAGGAGAAGAATACAAAGAACCAAAAATTGTACAAAATCGTGTGTGCAAATTGAGATTTCAAATCTCTAAAATTGCAGCAACAAGCCATTGATGACCATTAAAAAGCTTCAAACTTTGAATTCATTATTTGGATTTTACGAAAGTGTGATGCGTTTGTATAAGTTGTTCTTCCATATTATTGAAAATAACATTTTGGAGTTTATATCTTAATTTAAGGGAGATTCATTAACTTTAGC
>JAJOOO010006458.1:0-30777 GCA_029582685.1 Solanum piurae
TAGCTTACTCACTAATATACAGATATTTCCTAACAGTTGCAATTATCCATTTGTCTATAATAGCCTATAATCGAATCACATCCCAAGAACCCGTCTCATTATTGTTATTTCGTATTGTTTGCCACTGTTTGTAGTTGATAATTAAAACCAAAACCCCCTTATTTGACATTCGTGTCATCCTCTGATTTGAATTATGTTTTTATTCGATAATGTCTATTCCTATGGCTGATTTTACCATGTTCATACTTTGATATTGAATCTCAAACACGTACCGCTCCCTGTGGGATTTGACCCGAACTCATTTAGTTAGGTTTTATATTGACTAGCGATCGTTGACACTTAGAATTGGATAAATTGTCCTTGAAACATTAATCAAAATGGCACCGCTACCGGGGAGTGGTATTGATTGAGATTTTTTGGTGAAGTTGAATTTTGTTCTTTTTAGTCATAGTTGAATCTACTTACTTTTAGTTTTTGTTTGTGTGTTGCTGTTTGAAACAGAAGAAATGAGTGTGAATGGAAGCAATGGTAGCCAAATCAGCCACCAAGATGACATCGGCAACCTCAATGATGTCAATGAGCCAACATCGTTCATCTAATAGGTGGAATTGGTGCCATTCGCTTTCCTCATCTAATGGGTGGAATTGGTGTCATTCGCTTGCCTCCAGCAGAAGGGAACGTTGTGTTCCACATTACAAGCATCAGGTTGCAACTCTTGCAATTGAAAGGGTTGTTTAATGGGTTGGCTCATGAGGATCCCCACGAGCATATAAGAAACTTTGTTGATGTTTGTGGGCCGTTCTCGTTCAAGAACATATCCCAAGAGTTGGTCCGGTTGATGTTGTTCCCATTTTCTTTAATGGGAGAAGCATGTAAGTGGTTGGCTAAGTTTCCAAGAGATTCCATCACTTCGTGGGAAGAGCTTGTCACCTCATTTCAAGTGTGATTTTTCCCTCCTTCGAAGATGATGACACTTCGGGACAACATCTAAAGCTTCAAGCATTTGGAGGGTGAGCCAATTCATGAGACTAGACTAAGATTCAAGAAGTTAATGCTACAATGCCCAACTCGTGGTTTTCCCGACAACATTTTGCTGCAATATTTTTACCGAAGCCTTGATTCGGTGAACAAGGGCATAGCTGACCAACTTTCTCCAGGAGGTTTGATGCAACAACCGTACATTATAGCAGCCCAGCTTTTTATGACAAAAATTAATTAGGCTTGGTACACCCGCGAAGATCAGGTCTCCCCTCTCACTTTTAAATTGACCAAGGAATAGCTTGAGAAAGACCAACAGAGGGACCAAAACATGGCAAAGATCATGACCCAACTTGACATTTTGTTCAAAAATGTCATGGGAGTTGGTGCTAGGAGTGTCAATGTTGTGGGTGTTGGGTGTGTGAACCCCGAAGAGGCCAAGTTTGAAGCGTTGTATAACAAGGATGTGAACTTCCTAGCCAACCAAGGAGGTGGTTATCGTGCAAAATACCCGAGGCAGGGTGGTAACCAAGGTTGGAACAGGGATGAAGGCTGGAGATATCGTGATAGAGAGTGGAGGGATCGTAACCCCACTTGGAAGGAAAGAGACGGGAGAAGGATAGGTATGTTCCTCCTCATGAGCGCCAAAAGCCCAAAGATTCTGAGGGTGGCCGGTTTGAGGATATGCTCTCTCGTATTCTCAACAAGGTTGATGGGTCTGATAAAATCTTGAAAGAGATTAAGGACGATGTATCGACCCTTAGCCAGACGGATACATCTCATTCCGTCTCTATCAAGAAGTTGGAGACCCAAATGGGTCACATTTCACCTCATTTAAACTTGAGACAACAAGAGGGGTTGCCTAATGACACTATGGCCAACCGCAAGAATGAAGTTTGAGTGAGGACTTGCGTCGTGCCACGACATTAACTAAGGCGCTGCTTGGGAGGCAACCCAAGTTTTTTATTTTCTTTCTTTTTGTTTTAGAAATTATTGTGTGTTGATTGTGCAGGTTGAAGTGTGGAATGTGTTTAAAAAGTGCTTGTTGGCGTGCAAAATGTCCAGTAGGCGAGCCCGACTTGGACCGCTGTTGGACTCAAGAAATTCTAAGGTTGGAGTCTATAAAACTCGGCGGGCCTTGGAGCAAATTGGCTTGTCGCCAAATAGGTCGGCGATCACAACTTTGTCCGCCGTTTGGACCCCCACATTAACTGGAGATCTTGTATAACTCGGCGAGGTAAGTGCCCACTTGGCATGTCGCCGAGTAGGTTGGCGAGGAAAATTAATGTCGCCGAAAGGGCAAGAACTGCACGGTTTTTAAAGGCCAAAGGTTTAAAATTTCAAACTCTTTCACATTTCCTCACCTTTTAACTTCCCAAGATCACACCCGTAGTATATTTTTCTACATTTTCGTGTTTTCACCACTTTTTAATCGTTTATTGTGTGTTTGGAGTTGGAAATCTTTGCCGCCTAGCATCACAAATCTTATATTCGGCATAAAAGATATGGCTAGACCAACTTGGACATGCCACCCCGTAAAAGAGCACGGGGCATAGTGATAAATGAAAGGGCATCAAATCCCCCTAAAAAGGGAAAGACGACACCTCCCAAGGGAGGCAAGGGCAAGGGCAAGAGGACTATTTCTGAGGTTCCGGAGCACAACTCTGACAGCGAGGGAGAGTCCTTTGACTCCCAAGCTGCATTCTCCGAGCCTAATGATGACCAGCCTCTACAGTCCAGGCAAGCGGAGATCCATCTAGGTCTCGCCCAGAATCATCGAGAGCTCCAGGGGCCACCCCTCCTACAACAGATACACTTCCAACTCTGGCATCGACTGTGGTCCCAGTGCCACCGGTACAGGGTCCTCCTCCCAGGCTACTCAACAGATTAAAAGTTGATGGGTTGCATACTATTCTTGAGGAAAAGCTGCTATCCACGAAGGGCTTAGTAGGTAGATACTCTACCTTGAGGGACACACTCTAGTTTCACCGGTATGAGCAGTTCACCAGGCCCTAGGCCCCTATATTCCTACATGGGTCCATAAGTTCCACACAATATATGGTAAGTTGGTATCCAAGGGAAACAAGAGGGCCAGTGCCTTCAGACCGGTGAAGTCTGTCATGGTCCGGGGGAAGGAAGTAGGGTGCAGTAGGGATCACATTAATATTCTACTCGACAGGGCTCTAGGTTCTACACTTGTATATGACGTCTTGTCTACTACACAGTCCTTGGATGACTTAAAAGGTTCGCTTGCACCCTTGACTTCTGATACCACCCCGAGAAGGATCGAGGCAGGAGCTCCCATCAAGAAGAAGGACCTGAATATTGCCACTGGATATTGGTTCGGGTTTATTAGCTTTATTATGCCTTCACAGAACGATTCCATCCTTCGCCACCCAAAGACGGCCTGTCTTGGATCCATAATAGCCAGGAAGATGATCAACATGGGACTTATCATTGAGCAGGAGATGGCCATGCGGGCCAAACAACACCAGATGTCCATTCCCTTCTCGGTCTTGATTACAAAGTTGTGTCGGCGTGCTAGAGTTCCTCGTGATGAGAAGAGAGATATTGAGGTCACTCCTACATCCTCCACTAACATTTGGTGCATAGAGGCTGAGTACACTCGGGAGGAGGCATACAGGAGGAGAGCAGCCCCGTTGGATGCATCCCTAGAGGTGGATATTGACTCTATACCTGCAGAGGCATCTTTTCCTACTCCAGCATCCGGGCCTTCAGGTACCCCTGCTTTCACTTCCTCCCAGGCTGCTGGTGCTTCTGTCAATTCCCAGCCTGCCAGGATTAGTCCAGCTATGATCCTGAAGATGGGGCAGTTAGCCCATTCTACGGATGTGAGGGCTACTCGATTGGAGGGTGCGGTATCATGAATGATCAAGAGTGTTATCCTAGATGCACTAACACTCCTACGAGCATCTATTGACATTCTCATAGTGAGAGTTGAGACTTATGAGAGTAGACAGGGGGCGACTTCAGAGGTGACGGTTTTAAAAGTCGAGGTCGTTGATTTAAGAAATGATGTGGACTACTTGAAGTCCACATACTTCACTTCACTTCTCTCGGCAGCTGATGATGTGGATGCCCTGACTACTTCTGAGATTCCTCCGGCCACCACCGGAGACGTACAAATTGATGATATATCACTTGATGAGTCGGAGGCAGATACCAACAAGGAGCATATAGAGGTGCCGAAGGAGACCATCTATGGAGACCTGCCAAACCTTGAGGAGACAATTGTATAGTCAGTGATTCAGACATCACTGATAGAGACATCCATGGAAGGGCCTGAGTGTTGCTGATGCTACACCAGTCACTGATGCCCCGACAGATGGAGCAACTGTGTAGACAATATTTTCTTTACCTCCCTCTTATCACTTTATTGATTTTTAGTGTTTTTATTGCATTTGAGGACAAATTGTTTTTTATTTGTGCTAGGGTGAGGTGTTTCCATACATACCTCTTGTGATTGTTACTTTTTTTATATATATATTGGGTTTTGTGCTGTAAATTTTGTTTTGGCACTGTTTTGTGGATGTTGGAGCTTGTGGCTCCGTATTTTAAATGCAAATGGTTTTTGGACCCTTCTGAAAAAAGTTGCCACTTCTTGATTGTGTTTGAATGTGGCTGTTCTTGTGCAAATTTGAGTGTCGGTCATGATCAATACCGATGACTTGAATAGTGCTCTTAATCGAACAAAAATGAATGTACTGCTACGGTGAACTTTGCTTGAACACCTTTTGAGCCTTACACTTTTTCTTGGAAGAAACTTGATGCAATTGTGACCTTTTTTTATCCATTCACCCATAATCGTTATAAAGTGTGGTTTGTTTGAATAGCCAAGAGCCTAAGTTGGAGGTGTGGTGAAAAACAAATTTAAATCAAGAAGTGTGAACAAATCCCCCTTGATCCATGGTTTTGAAAATGATGGAACCCCTCCATACAAAAAAAAGAAGAAGAGAACAGAAGAGAAGAGAAAAATGAAAAAAAAAATTGTGGAATAGAGTTGTGAAAGTTGCAAAAGAAATGGGGTGTCCGGTATTCCATGAAAAGTGAATAATGGGGTGAATTTTGAACATGAATTAGAATAATGAATAAAAGGAAAGAGAGTGTGGTTCATACCACATTTCATGAGGATAGCAGCCACCGAACCTAAATGACCATACCTTTACAATCAGTCCCGTTACAAGCCTTGAAAAGACATTTTTTATCTTGAGTGAGCTGAAACGAATGTTGGTTGGAAAATAAGAGCAAACTTATGGGTGAAGTCAACCATGTTTTCATCTTTGTGAGTGTTAGAATTGTTTGTGATTCCGGAGCTATAAATTGTTGAAAAATAGTGTGTGAATATTGAATCATTCTTTGTGTGAGGGCATTTGAGTACCTTTGTTGAGCTTGAACTTGCATTTGAAGCAAGTATTGTGAACTTGAGAATCTTTGGTAATGGTGAGTCACAACTTGAATCTTTGAGTGCACAATTGATCTTTGCATGAGTAAGTTGAGTCTTGTTGTGTACATTCATGATTGAGTCTTGTGTAGCACTGTTTGAGACATCCTTTTTGAACTGCTGAACTTGAGTTTTACTTTAGGACAAGCAAAAGTTTAAGTTGGGGGTGTTGATGAGTCCGAGATTTGGACTCATTTAGGGCTTTATTTGTATAGATTTAGTGTCCTCAAATGCTTATTTTGTTCCAATAACTGATGTAAAATCCTTGATTTCCAAGTATATGGATTGAGGAACAAAGCAAGGACACTAATGTGCGAAAAGGAACAAAGCGAGCTGAAAGAATGAAGAAAAGTAAGTCTGGTGATCGCCAAGTCTACTTGGCGAGTCACCGAATGACTACTTGACCGCCTAAAGTTCCAGTGTGCCAAGCCCTGAAGGAAATAATCAAGTTGGAGAGAGGAAGAAGCAGTCGGCGTATCGCCGAGTGGTTCCGCAATGCAGTGTTGGATCGCCCATAGTTACAGACCTTGAGGATGTTGAAGGCCAAGGCAGAAGGGCGATGGAATTGACCAAAGGGCGGATCGCTGAGTGGATCAGCGAGCCCGACTTACTACGCTGAGTGGCTCTTCGCAACACATTTTTTACGGCTATAAATACATTTTTAAACATTTAGTTTAGTATCAATGAATCATTATTCATTCGGAAGAGTATCCGTAATTATTATTCTGAGTATTGAGACAAGTTTTCTCTAGTTTTACCTAAGCTTTGGAGAATTGAACTTTTCAATTTTGAGAAATTGGAAGTGGGTCTTTGAGATTCTTCGAATTGGAACATTGTAAGAGTGAAATCAGTCTTACCCAGTTGATGGAAACTCAATTTGGTAATGATTTTTATCTTTTTATGATGTCTAGCTAAAACCCCAATTCTTGGGGTGTGATTATGTGATTATGAGCTGATTTAGTTTATGGGTATTGCTGATTGTTAGTCTAAATGTTGTTTAGAAGTGAGTTCAATCCTTCATTGTGGTTTAATTTAAGAATTGTAGTTGCTAATACAGTTCTACCCTTGTGTTTTTGGCTTGCTCGAGTGAGAGAGGTTTTAAAACTAAGATTATTGATTGATGGTCAGTGGGTATTGGGTTTACATGGGTTCAACTCGAGAGAGTGAATCCTAAACCCAATTCCTCACATTTTGCTCGAGAGAGTGAATATACTAAGGTGTGGGTTGTTCTTAGTTTGCTTGCTTGTCGATGTTCGAGAGAAATCGACTTAATTCGGGGTAAATTGTTCGAGAGAAAGTGTACGTCCTCTATAGTCTAGCTTACTCACTAATATACAACTACTTCCTAACAGTTGCAATTACCTATTTGTCTATAATAGCCTATAATCGAATCACATCCCAAGAACCCATCTCATTATTGTTATTTCGTATTGTTTGCCACTGTTTGTGGTTGATAATTAAAACCAAAACCCCCTTATTTGACATTCGTGTCATCCCCTGATTTTAATTATATTTTTATTCGATAATATCTATTCCTATGGTTGATTTAACCATGTTCACACTTTGCTATTGAATCTAAAACGCGTATCGCTCCCTGTGGGATTCGACTCCAACTCATTTAATTGGATTTTGTACTGACTAGCGATCGTTGACACTTAGAATTGGATGAAGTGTCCTTGAAACGTTAATCAGATGTATCCACCGGGGTTGTCTTCTTATTCTCGGCCTCATCCTTCAAGTAATATGCCTCAATCCTCCGGATGTCGGTACAGGAGGTGGGAATCACATCCACATCCTTCTTCTCATCTCTATGCACCCGAGCTCGTCTGCCAACTCGGTGATCAACACCAGAAAAAAGAGGGAGGTTTGGTGCTGATTGACCCTCATGACCATCTCCTGTGCAATGATTATACCCAGATTCAGCCTTGTCCTATCAATGATGCAATCAAGACAAGCTGCTTTCGTGTGGCGGAGAATCGACTCGTTCTGGGATGGCGTGATAGAACTGCTGATGAAGCCAAACCAGAACCTTGCTGCTATATTGAGGTCCTTCTTTTCAATGGGTGCTCCAACCTTGATCCACTTGGGAGTACCGTCAGATATCAGAGGAGCCAACCACTTTTTCATATTCTCCAACATTTTTGTCTTGATCATGTACTGACAATCATTCTCAATTTCCTTTGAACAGTCCAGGACTGCATTGATAACATCACTATCACACTTCACTTTTCTGCCCCTGACAACCACATAGTCTACCGGCTTGAATTTGGCGGCCTACTTCTTCCCTTGTGGCACCAGGGCTCTGTAGGCGTTGTAGAATTCCCGGACCCAATTTGGAACATAAGGGCCACGAGGTCGAGTGAATAGCTGGAACTTGTGAAACCTCAAGCAACTCATGATCTCTGGGTATCTGTCTATGACTCCATCAGTAGAAAGCCTCTTCTCTTCGATAATGGTCCACAGTCCCTCATTCTTTAGTTTGTTCATAGAACGGGGAAGAAGACCTTGTGCAGCTGGTGCTGGAACCACATCCTGTGCAGGAGCAGGAGGATTAGTGGTGGCCTGGGTAGTCCTAATCCTAGACGGATCGTTAAACCTCTTGGATCGCAGCTCCGCTCTCAAGACTGTTAGTAGCTCAACATCAGGCTCCGAAGTTGCAGCCTGATGGTAATGTTGCCCACCCTACTCTCAGAAGTGGTGAGGTGAGTGGCATAGACTCCTTCATTATTGGATTTGTCCTCCCGTGATGCAGGAGCAGGTTCTTTGCCTTTCCCTTTGCCCTTCCCACCTGTGGTAGGAAGTTTGGTTGCCTTTCCCCAAGATGCAGCCGCATCCACATTGATAATAATCCCCTTTGCCCTGTTGCGGGGAGACATGCCTCGACCTTCTACTTTTGGTCTAGCCATATCTTCAACAAAAATTGAAAACTATTAGAAACAGTTCAAGAAAAATGATAGAAAGCATATTGCAGACAGACTCACCGAACCGATCGGCGAGTCGCCGAATCACTTTGGTGACCCATATAGGGCTCGCCGAAATGATTGGCTCAAAAATTCCTATAAGAAGTTGGCATGCCTGCGACGGAAAGGGCCTTTCAGCGAATCGCCGACAGCTTTCAGTGAGCATAGACAAACCCGCCGAAAGTTACAATGTATTGTAAAGGTTAGGGGTGCAGAAAGGGCGATCAAAGCAGACTTTCGGCAAGTCGCCGAGTGCACTCGGTGAACTCAGGCTTCTCGCCGAAAGTTACAGATGCAAAACTTAACATTTACATGAAATTAAAGGAGATCAAGGGGGATTCTGCGAGCTCAACCCAGCTCGCCAAACTCCCTAACGTGCCTACTTTCTACCCCGACTTCCAAAATCAACCCCGCAACCCTCGAAAACAAAATCAAACCAAATACTTATTAAATTAGACTCAGACCCATAAGACCCATGCCCCCGGGGTACTTAGACTTCTCCCAATTTGGCCAAAATTGGCTACTTGACTACTTACGCCCTTAAGAATGACGTCAAACGCTCCATCATCGGGCAAAGTGCGTCATTTAGTACAATTACGGGTTACTCAAAATTCACCCGACTAGACTCAACAACAATTTAGCACAACCTAAATACTTGGATCAATTTTTAAAGCACGGAATTCAGGAAATCAACAATATAGGTAATTTAGGCAATATATCAAATTTAAAACAGGAAAACAAGCACACTAATACGAATTCAGAGAGGACCAGCACACATCACTAAGAACAAAACAATTGTAAATGAGTTAAACCACTAATTATGAGTTTTGAGGTTCGGAAACCAACCTTTTATGCCGAATATATAATTTGAAATACTAGGCGGCAAAGATTTCCAACTCCAAGCACAAGACTGACGACTAGGAAGCAGTAAAAACACAAAAATGTAGAAAAATATAGTGCGGGTATGATTTTGGGAAGTTGAAAAATGAGGGAATGTGAAAGAGTTTGAAATTTTATACCTTTGGCCTTTTAAAAATCGTCCAGTTCTTGCCCTTTCAGCGACATTAAATTTCCTCACCGACACACTCGGCAACACACTGAGTGGACACTTACCTCGCCGAGTTTTACAGGACCTCCAGTTAATGTGGGGGTCCAACCGATGGAAAAAGTTGTGATCGCCATCTTGTTCGGTGACACGCCGATTTGCCTGTGGGCCCACCGAGTTTTACAAACACCAACTTTAGAATTTCTTGATTCCAACGGCGGTCCAAGTCGGGCTCGCCGACTTCTTTGGTGAGTCACCGACTGGACATTTTGCTAGCCAATCTGCATTTTAAAAACACATTCCACACTTCAACCTGCACAATCAACACACGGTTGTTTCTAAAACAAAATGAAAGCAAATAAAACCTTGGGTTGCCTCCCAAGAAGTGCCTTAGTTAATGTCGTGGCATGACGCAAGTCCTCACTCAAACTTCATTCTTGGGGTTGGCCATACTGTCACTAGGCAACCCCTCTTGTTGTCTTGGGTTTAAATGAGAGGAAATCTGACCCATTTAGGTCTCCAACTGCTTGATAGAGACAGAATGAGATGTAACCGTCTGGCTAAGGGTCGATACATCTTCCTTCATCTCTTTCAATATTTTCTCGGACCCCTCAGCCTTGTTGAGAATACGACAGAGCATATCCTCAGACAGGCCACCCTCAGAATCTTTGGACTTTTGGTGCTCGTGGGGAGGAACATACCTATCCTTCTCCCCAACTCATTCCTTCCAAGTACGGTTACGATCTCTCCACTCTCTATCACGATCTCTCCAACCTTCATCCATGTTCCAACCTTGGTTTCTACCCTTCCTCGGGTAGTTTGCATGATAACCACCTCCTTGGTTGGCTAGGAAGTTCACCTCCTCATTATACAGCGCTTCAAACTTGGCCTCTTCGGGGTTTACACACCCAACACCCACATCATTGACATTTCTAGCACCGGCTCCCATGACATTTTTTGACAAAATGTCAAGTTGGGTCATGATCTTTGCCATATTTTGGTCCCTCTCTTGGTCTTTCTCAAGTTGTTCCTTGGTTAATTTAAAAGTGAGAGGGGAGACCTGATCTTCGCGGGTGTACAAAGACCGATTAATTTTGGTCATACCATCCAAAAGCAGGGCTGCTATAATATAAGGTTGTTGTATCAAACCTCCCGGAGAAAGTTGGTCAGCTACGCCCTTGGTCACTAAATCAAGTCTTCGGTAAAAATATTGCAGAAAAATATTATTGGGAAAATCATGAGTTGCGCATTGTAGCACCAACTTCTTAAATCTTAGCCAAGTCTCATGAATTGGCACACCCTCATAACGCTTGAAGCATTATATGTTGTCCCGAAATGTCATCATCTTTGAAGGAGGGACAAATTGCACTTGAAATGCGGTGACAAGTTCTTCCCACAAAGTGATAGAATATCTTGGCAACTCAGTCAACCACTTACATGCTTCTCCTATTAAACAAAACAGGAACAACCTCAATCGGACCGAGTCTTGGGATATGTTTTTGACGTAGAACGGTCCGCAAACATCAACAAAATTTCTTATATTCTCATGGGGATCCTCATGAGCCAACCCACCAAACAACCCTTTCAATTGCAATAGCTGCAACATGGTTCTTGTAATGTGGAACACAACGTTCCCTTCTGCCGGAGGCAAGCGAATGGCACCAATTCCACCCATTAGATGAGGGTCATTAACATTCGGCTCATTGACATCATTGAGGTTGCCGATGTCAACTTGGTGGCCCACTTGGCTACCATTGCTTCCGTTGACATTCATTTCCTCCGTTTCAAATAGCAACACACAAACCAAAACTAAAATTAAGTAGATTCAACTATGACTAAAAAGAACAAAATTCCACTTTACCAAAATATCTCAATTAACACCACTCCCCGGCAACGGTGCCATTTTGATTAATAATGTTTCAAAGACACTTCATCCGAATCTAAGCGTCAACGATCGTTAGTTATTAAATAACCCAACTAATTGAGTTGGGGTCGAATCCCACAGGGAGCGGTACGTGTTTGAGATTCAACAGTAAAGTGTGAACATGGTCAAATCAGTCATAGGAATAGACATTATCGAATATAAACATAATTCAAATTAAGGGTGACACAAATGTCAAATAAAGGGGTTTAGTTTTAACTATCAACTACAAACAGCGGAAATCAATACGAAATAACAATAATGAGACGGGTTATTGGGATGTGATTCGATTATAGGCTAATATAGATAAATGGGTAATTGCAACTGTTAGGAAATAGTTGTATATTAGTGAGTAAGCTAGGACATAGAGGACATAAATTTTCATTCACACAATTTACCCTGAATCAAGTTGATTTCTCTCGAACATCAACAAGCAAGCAAAATAAGACCAACCGACACCTTAGTCCATTCACTCTCTCGAGCTGAATGTGTGGAATTGGGTTTAGGATTCACTCTATCGAGCTAAACCCATGTCAACCCAATACCCACTAACCATCAATCAATAAGCTTAGTTTTAAAACCTCTCTCTCGATCAAGCCAAAAACACAAGGGTAGAACTGCATTTTCAACTACAATTCTTAAATTAAACCACAATTGCTGATTGAACTCACTTCTAAACAACATTTAAACTAATAATTAGCAATACCCATAAACTAAATCAGCCCATAATCACATAATCACACCCCAAGAATTGGGGTTTTAGCTAGACATCGTAAGAAGATAAAAATTGTTATAAAATTGAGTTTCCATTAACTGAGTAAGATTGATTTTGTTCTTACAATGGTCCAATTCAAAGAATCTCAAAGACCCACTTCCAATTTCTCAAAAGTGAAAAACTTCAATTTTACAAATCTACGGAAAAATTAGTGAAAACTTGTCTCAAAACTCAAAATAATAATCACAATTCGATATAATGAAAATTAGATATGTGAAAGATACTAAACTAATTGTTCAAAAATGTATTTATAGTTGCCAAATATATGCTGCGAAGAGCGACTCGGCGCAGTAAGTTGGGCTCGGTGAACCCCACGACGATCTGCCCTTTGGTCAATTCCATCACCCTTCTGCCTTGGCCTTCAGCGTCCTCAAGGTCTTTAACTTTAGGCGATCCAACACTGCATCGCGGAACCACTCGGTGATCAGCCGACTTCTCCTTTCTTTCACCAACTTGGTTCTTTCCTTCAGGGTTTGGCACACTAGAACTTTAGGCGGTCAAGCGCCCATTCGGCGACTCACCAAGTGGACTTGGCGATCACCAGGCTTGTTTTTCTTCATTTTTTCAGCTCTCTTTGTTCCTTTTTTCAAATTAGTGTCCTTTCTTTGTTCCTCAATCCACATACCTAGAAATAAAGGATTTTACATCAGTTATTGGCACAAAATAAGCATTTGAGGACACTAAATCTATAAAAATAAAACCCTAAATGAGTCCAAATCTTGAACTCATCAGTCAACTGGGCACTGCTTGCTTAATCACGATGGACCATGAAGAAGCTTGTGAAGAGCACCATAGTCCGTGGGAGTGCACATTAACAACACTTGGGCAAGAAAACTAACCTGAGGTTCACGGGAAGCTAAACGGCTCGTACAAAGTCTGACGGACCGTAAACCCTTCTTGAACCCAGTGTTGCAGTTTCCAGTGGACCTTTTAGGGAAGTTGAGGGCCCTTGACAGACTGTGATGATGCTCGTGAAGAGCACCACGGTATGTGGTAGAGCTCGTGACGTCTTCCAACTTTTAGCTCTTCAGTTCTTTTGTCCAACTTTTTCTTCCACACACCAACACAAAGTGACACTATAAAACAATGAAACTATATTAAAATATAAACTACCTAATACCTTTACAATCATGGGTTGACTCCCAAGCAACGCACAATTTAACGTCGCAGTGCGACGCAGGTTACTTGATTACTCAGACTTCATAAAGTTTGCATTCATCCACTATTTTCACTTCCTCTAGGACTCTCATGTTTTCCTTGATTCGCTGACCATTGGTCTTGAATCTCTCACCCTTGTCATTCTCAAGCTCAATAGCACCAGACTGAAATACTTGATTTACCTTAAATGGCCTAGACTAATTGGATCTCAATTTCCAAGAAATAGACGAAGCTGGAGTTGAAAAGTAGCACCAATTCACTAGGACGGAAGGTCTATTTCTTAATGTGCTTGTCATGATACCGCTTCATCCTTTCCTTTTACAGAGCAAACCTCTCATAAGACTTCAGCTGGAGTTCATCCATTTCATTTATCTGATCCAGTCTCAGGTTTGTTGTTTCACTCCAACTGAGATTCAACTTCTTTAGTACCTAGAGTGCCTTATGCTCCAACTCAACAGGCAAATGGCATGCCTTTCCAAACACCTACTGATATGGAGACATACCAATAGGTGTCTTGAAAGATGTCTGATATGCCCATAAAGCATCATCCAACTTTCTGGCCCAATTTGTTTTGTTGGCATTCACTGTCTTTGCCAAAATCACTTTGATCTCCCGATTCGATACCTCAACTTGGCGACTTGTTTGTGGATGATATGGTGTTGCCACCTTGTGTTGTTTTACCCCACATTTAGCTAAAAGTGCATTGAACATTTTTTATAGAAATGGGAGCCTCTATCGCTAATAATCGCTTTAGGTGTACCAAACCTTTAGAATATATTCTTCTTCAGAAAACCAACAACGCTTTTACCATTATTTTCAGGAAGGGCGACTGCCTTAACCAATTTGGACACATAGTCCACTACCACCAGTATGTACATTTTCCCATAGGAGCTCACTAATGGTCCTATGAAGTCAACTCCCCACAAATCAAATAGTTTCACCTCCAAAACATGTGTCATTGGTAATTCATGACGACAAGAGATGGCTCATTGCCTCTGGCTGACATCACACCCCTTGACTAGATCAATTGAGTCCTGATAGATTGTAGACCAGTAGTACACTTTGAAGTACCTTATGGGCTGGCTGGGAACCTCCATGATGACCACCTACTAGAGAGGAGTGACATGCTTCTAAGATATTCATCATCTTAGCTTCGGGGATACATCGCATGATGATGTTATCATCACACACCTTGTACAAATATGGTTCATTGCAGAAGTATATTCCCAAATCACGTTAGCTGGAACGTTAGATCTTCAGGCATCAAATCACTCACAAAAAATTAGCAAAGTCAACAAATCAAGGAATGAGATCAAGAGTGACGGATAATACATGCTCATCTGGGAATGAGTCATTTATGTCTAACTCAAGTTCCGCCTTCTTCTCTACCTCCAACCTAGACAGGTGATCAGCCACCTGTTTTCACAACTCCTTCTGGCTTTGAATTCAAATTCAAATTCTTGAAGCAGCATAACCCATCTTATCAAACTTGGCTTGGCATCTTTCTTCGCCATTAGGTACCGCAGTGTTGCATGATCCGTGTGAACAATCACTCCAGTGCCCAGCAAATACGCCCTCAATTTCTCAAATGCATAAACCACAGCAAGTAATTCATGCTCAGTGATAGTGTAGTTGAAATGTGCTCCATTCAGAGATTTTCTAGCATAGTAGATATGGTGGAAGATCTTGTTGCGCTTCTGTCCTAACACAACTCCCAAAGCAGTACCGCTTGCATCACACATCACCTCAAATGGTTCCGACCAATCTCAGCCAATGATCATTGGATCAGAGACCAGCTTCTCTTTCAAGCATTCAAAGGCTTTTAGGCATGCTTCATCAAAAGCAAATTTCACCTCTTTCTCGAAAAGCTTGCACAAGGGATGTGTAGTTTTCGAGAAATCCTTGATGAATCGCCTATAAAATCATGTATGCCCTAAAAAGCTTCGAATACCTTTCACACAAATAGGTGGAGGAAACTTTTCAATCACCTCTATCTTTACTTTGTCTACCTACAGTCCCTTTTGCTACGCCGTATGGCCTACGACTATGCCTTTCTTGACCATGAAATGGCATTTCTCCGAGTTAAGCACCAAATTTACCTTCTTGCATCGATGTAATTCCCTGCTAAGATTCAACAAGAAGTCATCAAATGTTTCACCTACCACAGAGAAATCATCCATGAACACTTCCAAAGAGTCATTCACAATGTCCGAGAAGATGGACATCATAAACCTCTGGAAAGTTGTTGGTGTATTACATAATCCAAATGGCGTGCATTTGAACACAAAAGTACCAGAAGGACATGCGAAAGGTAGTATTTTCCTGATCTTCCGGCACAACTGATATCTGGTTGTACCCGGAGTAACCATCTAAGAAACAGTACCACCCTTTTCCAGCCAACCTGTCAAGCATTTGATCCATGAACGACATTGGTAAGTTGTCCTTCAAGATCCACTTGTTCAGCTTCATGTAATCCATGCAAACCCGCCAACCAGTGACTGGTCTTTGTGGAATCAACTCGTTCTTTGCATTGGCTACCACTATCATACCACCTTTCTTGGGCACACACTGAACTGGACTAACCCAGTGAGTGTCCGAAATGGGGTACACCACCCCTGCATCCAATCACTTTATGATTTCCTTTTTGACCACCTCTTGCATTAGTGGATTTAATCTCCTCTGGTGCTCTAAAAGCTTTTCTCACAATCATCTAACCACTAAAATTGAACCTTATTCTGAGTCAATTTAGTCAATGGAGAGGCTATGGATGAAAATCCTTCCACGAACCTTCTGTAGTAACCAGTCAAACCCAAGAAACTTCTGATATCTGCAGGAGAGGTAGGTCTGGGCCATTGCTTCACTGATTCTATTTTCTAAGAATCCATTCGGATCCCTTCGCTATACACAATATGCCCAAGGAAGTCAACTGATTGTAACAAAAACTCACACTTGCTAAACTTAGCAAATAACTGGAGATCTTTAAGAGTTTGCAGGACAACCCTCAAATGAGTCTCCTGTTCTTCCTCAATTTTGGAGTAAATGAGGATATCATCAATAAAGACGATAATAAACAAGTCCAAATACTTCTTGAACACCCTGTTCATCAAATCCATTAAAGTTGCAGGAGCATTGGTTAGTCCAAATGACATAACTACAAATATATAATGACCATACCAAGTTCTGAAGGCTGTTTTTGGAATGTCACCATATCTGACTCTGAGCTAATGATAACAGGATCTGACGTCTATTTTTGAGAAATGACTAGCACCCTGAAGTTAGTCAAACAAGTCATCAATCCTAGGGATGGGATACTCGTTCTTGATTGTGACATTTTTTAACTGGAAATAATTAATGCACATCCTAAGAGAACCATCTTTCCTCTTCACGAACAACACTGGGGAAATACTAGGTATGATGAAGCCCTTATTTAGAAGGTCTTTTAACTGCTCTTTCAATTCCTTAAGCTCAGCTGGAGCCATTATATAAGGAGGAATAAAAATAGGCTGGGTATCTAGAAGAAGATCAATTCGAAAGTCAAATTCCCTTTCGAGAGGAACTCCGGTAAGATCTTCTGGAAACACTTCTAGAAACTTATTAACTACTGGAACTGACTCAAGAGTTGGTGTTTCGGAGCTTGAATCCTTAACCCGAACTATATGATAGAGATAGCCCTTAGAGATCATTTTTCTTGCCTTAAGGTAAGAAATGAATCGACCCATAGGCTCTATACTCCACGAGTTGGATTTTATGAGTACAGATACCCGTAGGTATCCCAATGATATCAGCAATAGTCCGTCTTATCACCTTTTTGTACCTTGTCAAGACATTGACCACAACTTGCACTTGTTCATCATTCAGATTTGAAGCCAAAATGACTGGAAAAGTGTTATTAGTACCCAAAAAGACATACCTTAGGTAACTGGGTAGCCGTTTCAACTCAAGTACAGGTTTTTCTTCAATAGATGGTTTTGCTGGAGGAGTTGGCCGATTTTTCAGATCCAGGTCTAATTTGTTTGTATAATAAGAATGTGACTCCATGTCGTACAGAGCATTCACCGTCTCTACATAGTCTTTCTGGAAGTCTTCTACAAAATATATTCGCATGGTTGACAATCCTTATGTCACGACCCAGGGGTACCCCATAGATGTAACAAGGCATATAAGACCCTGAGAGGCCTCATACAAGCCACTTAGCATATCATAACATAAAGTAATAGAAATGACAGAAATTTAAAATATTTCAATACATTAAAATTCTTTATAAAACGAAGCGGAAGTATAATACAACTGTCTCAAACCATCTAAACATCATGAGTAAAGTCTTAGGACACAGCCCATACAATAGTTCAAGACATAAAATGAAACAACATAAAAAAAAGTTCGTGATCACATCCTCGAATACAATGAGCACTCACCAAATCTACACTTGCTTGATCAATAGAGAAGCTAGCCACAAGTGTGAGAATCTAACTCGTCGGACCCTACATTTGATAAGAATGTAGGCAAGGGTATGTGTTAGTACAATCATGTACAAATTATGATAGCTAGAATAAACAACATAAACATAATGGTTAGTCAATGCAAACCACAAGCATAATCAATGCACATAAATCATCATCATAATAAGAAAGAAATACTTCTCAAGCAACCTTACTCATCCTTAGTTAAGTATTGGGTCATCCGCATCTAGTCAAGCCGACCTCGTGGAAGGTATTTCTAGCAAAAATCCAAGATATTCATTCTTTATATCATAGTTCTCATTATTCATACTTACTTTTAAAGACATGTGGATTCTCCTCTTTTCCTAACTTACAAAGGCTAATGGGTATTCGCATGTTGCCTTACATACTTTTAGATCGCGGGTACTCGCCTCTACAATCTCATCGTATGATGTGGTACTCGCATCTACACCATTTCATATGATGCGGGTACTCACCTCCACACCATTTCATAAGGATCATGGGTACTCACCTCCATGTCCATTTATTATAATAAAGACATGGGGACTCACCTCTTGTTCAATTCTAACGAGTATGGGAATCACAACATATCCTTTCATATGGATGTAAAGGGTAATTGCCACTAGCCTCATCAATTACATAGTCTTTTAGTATAGATTCATTTTCGGTAAGCAATCCTTTCAACCTAGAATCATTCATGTGAGAAAGCCGTTCACATTCATACATTCATACTTAGTCAATTCACGTGGGAAGTATCCCTTGCACAACAATGACATAAATTACCAACAATTCATATCATAAGCTTTACTCTCAAAGCCCTAGGTCTCATGATCATCATTTACTCTTTATTCCCAAGCAATTCTAATCATAATTGATAAATCAATCCTATAGGGATATATCTAAACCCACTAAGTTTCCCTTCATGACATCAACCCAACTATATCAATTCTAGGTTAGAATCATGAAATAGGCATGGGTACATGAAAATTCATCCTAAAAACATGTAATTCTATCCATTCAATCATAAACAACCATAATCCACTCAATTGGATCAACATTCATCATAACCCACAACATTGAAAGAAACCCTAACTAGAATTGGGGAAATCTTCATCAAATTTGGGATATTCTAGGGGACTACATGGTAGGAAGGATTCCATTGATGAAAAGCCATCATACCTTGATTACAAAACCCTCAAAATCTTGAAGATTGGATACTTGAACTTGATATAGCTTCAATTTCTCCCTTCTTCTTCCAACTTCTAGAGAGAGAATGTTTTAGAGGAGTTTTGGGAATTTTTTTGGTATTTTGACAGAATGACTTGACTGAGGGGTTTTCGAGGTTAAAAATACTTATATATATATCCTATACATAGGCAAAATGACACCACTTCAATTTAATTAAAATAAGAAGAGACCCTTAAGCCGTCAACTTAAATGGACATATGGTTCATCCTGGTCGGGCGTGGTCTTGACAGAGTGTTTGGGCCATCTACATACCCTTATCCACGAGCCGTGGACCCATCCACGGGGTGTGGGTCCTGGTAGTGGTTCACTACCTCAGGCAGTTTTCTTGCGTGGCACCTTGAAGTTCTAACATGCTTTCCTCTATTTTGAATCCGGGGTGTTACATTATCTCCCCCTTGGGATCATTTGTCCTTGAATGACCTTGTAGACACCTCTTAAAGGAAACGACTCTAGACTAGCAGCCCATCATGCGTGCAACACCTAAAAATACACACAACTAAGGAGGAAACTTCATCTCCAAGCTAAACATGTTCAATGCATCACAAGGGAGTAGGAACTACATCTAACAACCCAATATGCATGAGAATTTCAGATTTCATATATTCAAGGAGGAACTACCTTCTCCAAACTTAAAAGAATGCTCAACACAATCTCATGGAGCTCATATGCAATTCAATATCAAAATGCATATCTAAAGCATATTCATTAATTCATCTCATGAAGTCTATAGGCAACTCATACTCAAGGCACTACAACATGAGGAAAATCAATCATATAACTCATTTTCTTTCAAAACACAAGTTTTCATGAACATGCATAACATAAGGAAATCACGGGGACATCTAAAACACACATGACTTGAAATCATAAAGCAAACCAAGAGGAAACTCATTACCTCAAGATAGAGTAGAAGGAAAGATATGAGGATATCGGGACTTCATATCGGCATCGGCCTTCCAAGTAGCATCCTCAACTAAGTTGTTTCTCCACAATACCTTCACAGAAGCAACTTCCTTATTTCTCAATCTTGTAACTTGTCGGTCTAGGATCTCGATCGAAACTTCTTCATAAGAGAGACTTTCATCAACTCCCAAGCCTTCTAGGGTAACTATGGATGCCGGATCTCCAACACAATTCTTAAGCATAGAGAAACGAAACACCGGATGCACCATTGCCATATCATTTGGCAAATAAAGTTCATTAGCAACCTTACCAACACGTCTCAAGATTTGATACGGGCCTACGTATCGAGGACTAAGTTTTCGTTTCTTCCCAAATCTCATCACACCTTTCATGGGCGAGATTTTCAAATAGACCCAATCACTAACCTTAAACTCAATGTCTCTCTTCCTAACATCAGCATAGGAGTTTTGTCAGCTTTGGTCCATTTTCAAACTCTCTCTAATAAGTCGGGCTTTCTCCATATCCTCATGAACTCATTCGGGTCCAATCAAGGCAATATCACCCACCTCAAACCATCATATGGGAGATCTACACCTTCTACCGTAAAGAGCTTCAACGGGGGACATACTAATACTAGAATGGTAGTTATTATTATAAGCAAAATCTATCAACGGCAAGTGATCATCCCAACTTCCCATGAAATCGATGACACATGTTATCAACATATCCTCTATGGTTTGGATTGTTCGCTCCGCTTTTCCATTGGTTTGTGGGTGAAAAGTTGTGCTAAGCTTCACTTTCGTGCCAAGACCCTTTTGGAATGACTTCCAAAACTGAGAAGTAAATTGAGTACCTCTATCGGAGATAATGGACAATGGCATACCATGCAATCTTACCATTTCCCTCAAGTACAATTTTGCATAGTCTTCCGCCACATAAGAAACTTTGACACGAATGAAATGAGCCGATTTCGTCATTCAGTCTACTATAACCCAAATTGAATCATATTGTTGCCGAGTGCGTGAAAACCCTACTATAAATTCCATATTCAAGTCTACCCATTTCCAAGTAGGAATGCTAATGTCTTGGGATAAACCTCTCGGTTTCTAATGCTCAACTTTCACTTATTGGCAATTTGGACACATGGCCACAAGTCCCGCATTATTATTCTTCCTCCCATTCCACCAATAAACCTCCCACAAATCATGGTACATCTTGGTGGTTCCCGAGTGAATAGAATATCGAGAACTATGGGATTCTGAACTCCGTAGAAATAGTGACTCCAAATCTTTAGAGCAAATACGATCGCCGCTAACTCAAGGTCATAAGTAGGATAATTATTCTCATGAACTTTGAGTTTCCTTGAAGCATAAGTAATAACTTTCCCATTTTTCATTAGAACACAACCTAGCCCAATTCTCAAGGCATCACAATATACCACAAAACCGTCTGTCCATTCCGTTAAAATAAAAAATGAAGCGGAAGTAAGTATATCTTTTAACTCTTGGAAACTCTTTTACATGATTCGGACCATACAAACTTAGCCTTCTTTTGAGTCAAAGCCGTCAATGGAGAGGCAATAGAAGAGAACTCCTCAACAAATCATCGATAATAACCGGCCTAACCCAAGAAACTTCAAATATTCGAAGGTGATAGAGGTCTAGGCCAACTCTTTACCGCATCCGTCTTCTTAGGATCTACCTGTATACCTATGCTTGAAACAACATGACCAAGGAAAGCTACGAACCTTAGCCAAAATTCATATATGCTAAACTTTGCAAATAGTGGTTGGTCCTTAAGGATTTGCAATACGATCCTCAAATGATCAATATGCTCACCCTCACTGCTTGAGTAGATTAAAATTTTGTTAATGAATACAATTACAAACATGTCAAGGTATTGTCTAAACACCCTATTAATCAAGTCCAGAAACGCCGTCGGAGCGTTAGTCAATCCAAACAACATTACCAAAAACTCATAATGACCATATCGAGTTCTAAAGGACATTTTTGGAATATCTTCCTCTTTCACCCTCAATTTGTGATAACCCGACGGGAGATCAATCTTAGAGAAATAACTTTCTCCTTGATGTTTTTCAAACAAATCATCAATCCTTGGGAGAGGATATTTGTTCTTAATTGTCATTTTGTTCAACTATCGATAATCGATGCATATTCAGGGTGAACCGTCATTTTTCTTAATGAACAAAACCGGAGCACCCCATGGTGAGATACTTGGTTAGATGAAACCTTTGTTTACCAGATCCTCCAACTGTTCCTTCAACTCCTTAAGTTTGCCGAAGCCATTCTATACGGAGGAATAGAGATAGGCTGCATATTCGGAAGAAGGTCGATACCAAAATCTATTTCCCTTTTGGGAGGAATACCGGGTAGGTCATCTGGGAACACTTCTGGAAACTCTTTTACAGTAGGGACTGACTCAAGAGAAGGGGTTTCAAAATTTACATCCCTCACCATCACTAGATGGTACAAGCAAACCTTGGAAATCATCTTTCTATCTTTAAGACAAGAAATAACCCGACTATTAGGCATAGAATTTCCCCCCTTCCACTCTAGGATAGGCTCATTTGGGAATTGGAACTTAACCACCCTAGTTCTACAATCAATAGAAGCATAGCATGAATGCAACCAATCCATAGCAAGGATGACATCGAAGTCTAACATATCAAGTTCCACCAAGTCAACAAGAGAAACTCTATGGAATAAGGAGATGGAACACTTCCTATATACCCTCTCAGCCAACACAGAATCACCAACAGGGGTAGAAACAGAAAAGGGTTCTAATAACACTTTAGGGAGCACATCAAATCTCATAGCCACATAAGGAGTCACAACGGACAAAGTAGCACCGGGATCAAGCAAAGCATACACATCAACTTGAAAAACAATTAACGTACCGGTCACCACATCGGAGGAACTCTCTTGATCACCTCTAGTCTGGAGAGCATAGAATCGGTTTTGCTAAGGAGCATTTGCACCTGAACCGCTAAGACCGAATGAGGGGTTGGGTTGAGCCCTACAATGAGTATCTCCATCATTCTTAGAAATAGAGGGACAATCTCTTATCTTGTGACCCGTCTTGCCACACCCAAAGCAAGCATTGGAGCCCGCTAGACACTTACCCTCATGATTACTCCCACATTTAGCACAAGTAGGCATTGAGGACTCACAACCATCTCCTTGAGATTTAAGGTTAGGCACCATTTCCTTGTTAGACCTTGGAGGAGCATTAGAAGAATCTTTCCCAGAGAACTTTTGTCGGAACCTTGAACGACCCCGTCCACCGGACCTAGAATGTGAAAAGTTACCATCATCCGTGCTTGACCTATTTGCTTCCCTAGATCTTTCCTTGGGATTTATTTCCTCAATTTGTTGGGCATGCACCATAAGGTGAGAAATATCCATGTCATGGACAAGCATAGCAGTGCGGCACTCTTTGACAACCAAGTCAGAAACACCCGACACAAACTTACTCATCTTGGTCCTATGATCTGCCACAATAAATGGGGAATAGTTAGATAGTTGAGTGAACCTCAAAATGTACTCCCTTACATTCATATTTCCTTGTCGAAGGTTGATGAACTCAAGCACCTTGGCCTATTTCATCTCTAGAGGGAAAAACCTATCAAAAAAACCACTTTTGAACCTTTCCCACTCTATGGAACCCACTCCTTCCGACCTTGCCTATTTCCACTGATTGAACCAAATCTGAGCAACCCCTTTGAGTTAATAAGCGGCCAATTCCGCGTTCTCTATCAGAGTCACTCCCATAATAGCAAGTATCTTATAGACCTCGTCAATAAACTCTTGCCATAAAATTCTTGAGGGTTCATCCTTGTAAAGTCCCTCACTCTTGCCGCCGCCGTACCCACATTTGGGTTTACGGGAGCTACCACCTCTCTATTGGCTTGTGTTGTCACGGCTTAAGCCAACACTTGGAAAGCTGACCTAAATTCCGCATTGGTTACATTTTCATCCAAAGGATCAATCAAAGCTTGACGAGGAGCTTGGGGAGGAACTTCTTGGCCCACATTGTCTCCCTCCATCCTTCTAGCATTAGCCCTTCTAGTAGTCATATCCTGAAAACCATCCGGTAAGGATTAGGAGAAAGACTTTATAGAGTTAAACTCCATGGCACGACTTAGAGAAATGAAGAAGTGAAGTATCCTAGACATCTAGTAGCCTCTCGTTCATAAATGTGGAGCGCTTCACACTTAAGAACAAGACTCTACCTGACGTGGTTTGTGACATCCTAGAATCATTCTAAACCTTTTATACGCTCAAATTACACCTCCCTAAAGAAGTATAAGCGATCATTATCAAGTAAAGAACCCAACTTGTAGGTTGGGGTCGATCCCACGAGGAATATGGTCTAGACTTAACTTTAACTTACGATTATATTTGTTTAGTCAACATATTTCTGATACAAGTAAGTAAAGGGGGGGGGTGTGTAACAAATAACTAATTATTGTTTAAAGAGAAAGTGAGCAAGATTCGAACTTTACTTGTTATCAATGAGAGAAAGTAACTAGGGTGTATGTGTTCCCCATAAGCTCATAACACGATAATCCTAGTAATAGCAATCATTTCCTACTGTATTACATGCAAAGGGATAAGTTATATATCCCTAAATCCTTGGTCCGGCAAATAGAGAATTTCACCCCGCACCTTGGTCTGGCTTCGGGTGTATAATATACTAACACTTACCTTTACCTCATATTAGACATCACATCAACGTATGACTTAGTTTTCACCTTCACATCAATTGACATTAGACTATTAGATAGTATCACACTAAACTTTTGTTGATAATTATTTTCTTATTAACTAATTCCTTGGTCCGGCAAGTAGCAACAAGGCGAGCTCTAACGTTTGCAACCATTAAAAAGACTTTTAAACGAAAGAATTAGCAATGCATGCAACAACACTATTCAAGAATTACTTAGTTACTATTCATACTTTGTTAATCGCATATGGTTCCCATAACCCTAGTTGTGAATCTAGTTACCCATACTAGCAAGAACACAATTCATACTGCAAGAAGAAGAATTCATGAACTTACGTAATGAATAGAAGAAACCCGTAATCTCCAATTGAAATTCAAAGCAAGAATCTTTATAAACCGAAATTAGGAATTCAAATTGCTAATGTTTATAAGTTAATTCCCGAGAACACACCAAGAACTAGAGTTAAACAATAGTGGCTAACCCCAAAATAAGAAGAAGAAAAGAACCCTCAAAAGTATCTCCTCTGAACTACCCTCAAAATAATTATTTCTATGGACTATTTATAGATATAAAAAACCCTAAATAAATTAACTACGTCCAAATTAAATTATAATTCAAAACGAAAAGGAATTGGATTCCTTTTTTTCCGTGAAGTTGTCCGCGTGAAAAAGTACCGCTGCTTCAATCTCTTGCTGCGTTAATTTCCTGCCACATGTTAGCTGCAATTCACATTTTCTTAATGGCTGCCACGTGGCAGCAATTAGAAATTTGATATTTGATCAGCCGCCTTTTTCCATATATAGAAATATATTATTTTATTCACTTTAATCCATTAAGCTGTCTGCTTGATTTCATTCTTCAACCTTCCATCTTTAAATCGTTTTAGCTTCAAACTTTTTCATTTTTCCACCAATTTCATCCTACAAATAAAATATACTATTTAGCACAATCCATAAAATTTATGCTCAAAAAGGATAAATATAAATAATAAATGTGAGGCAAATAATGATTAAAAATATGTATTTTGGCCTCACATCAACACCCCACGCTTAAACTTTTGCTCGTCCTCGAGCAAACATTAAAGCTCTTCTAAAAAAAATCATACTAGGAATGTCATCACTTTGGTTAATACAAACAATTAGGCCATAAATCAATTTCAAAACATCAAGTACATTTCTCTATCTTTATGCAAGACATCCAAATAAACAATGAACCTCTAACCTCCTAATCTCAAGGAAGGACTTTGAACTCATCAAATTTAAGCTTTCTCATCTACTCCCATCAAAGAAAACTAATAAAATCACCTATCCATCATGAAACAAGTGCCCTCAGAAGAAGAAATAGTCCACACACTCAATTCAAAAGATTGAATATAAATTAAGGACTTCATATCAAGAACAACTCTCACACTCACAAATAAAATTTACATGTATGCACAAAGAACCATAGGCTTGCCCATTATGTACATCTCCACTAATTAAGCATGCTTGAATAGAATCAAATAGGACTTTAACGGGTTGTAATGTAGGCTAGGAGACGGGTAGGAAAACTATATAATAGTGACTTACACTTCCTTAAGCACTTTGCAATTTTAGACTTCATCACCCATTATTTTCTTCTCTTTATTTTCAGCCCTCTCTTCAACAATTATTTCACAAGTAATGCTCATCATCTCAAGAATGCTTCAATCTCCTCTTCTTCTTTTTTAAGTTTTCCTTCATAATAGCCACCCTCAACTTACGTATTTAACATGCGTTAAGGTCCACGATGTCCTTGGAAGGACCAGGGCCATCATCAAGGTAACTTATGAAGTAGCCACCCTAAACTTAGGCTTTCATCCCGATTTAAAGTGCACAATGTCCAAGGAAAGACCAGGGACAACACAGAGTTTTACAACTTTTCTAGGGAAACGTGAGATGTGTGGATCTCAATCAAGGGTCATCTTATCTTTTACCTGTTCTTGTTCCATTAGCTACAAACCAAGCATTTCCACCCTTTTCTACTTCTACCATTGTTCTCATTTTTCTTCTTACATAGTGCATTAAGGATTTCTTTTTGGATCAAATAGAATTATGGTATTAATAAAAAGGGATTCGGCTCGATCATGTAGTATACAAGAAAAATATAGGTTAAAAGGCTCAAAAGGATTAACTAGTGATATAATATATGAAAATGCTTAAATTTAAAAGAAAAATTAAAGAAAGCCTATTATCATCTCCTAAACAAAGCAACACTTTTTATTTCGCTTCAATAACATGCAAGGCAAGTTCTAGACTAAGATGCAAAACATGGAATAAACAAAATCTCACCACACATGGCACAAGTATCAATCAAGATGGATCAATTTCACTTCTAAGAGAGGCAGGATCATAACAAACTACAAAATAAAATAAGCTATATACAAAGTCACAATCATGAACCTAGATGTCAAAGAGTTTGCAATTTCACTATCAATCAAGCATTCACAAAAAGTACTACTCAAAAGTTAGGCCTAAATAGCAAGTATCACACCACTTAAAAGGGTCTTTTCGTTTCTTTAAAAAAAAATTAAAAGAAAAATTATTCCTAAAAAAATAAAAGACACTCGGTTCAAAGGGACTATCCTTAGGAAAGAAACCGAAACAAAAGCCAAGAAACACATCCTAAAAAAAAAGACTCAATAAAACAGTAAAAACTAGGAATTCATTCCCCCACCCCACACTTAAAAATAAGTTATGTCCACAAAGCATCAAATAAAATTTAAAACAAGGGTTAGGAAAACTTCTTGAGGCCTCATGGCCTAGCTAGTAGCATGTTCTCTTTATTTTCATCAAGGGTCGAACGCACCCCACACTTAAGCTCAAACATGCTCCTTTGCTTCATTTTTTTTTTGGGTACTCAGACTTCCCCTAATCTGCAAAAACAAGACAAAAAAAAGTGACACTAATAAAATAAAAATAAAATAAAATAAGAAGTTACACTACTAATTGGGTTGCCTCCCAATAAGCTCTTAATTTAACGTCGCGGCACGACACAGACACCTTAGTTACTAATATTCCATCTCCTTGACCCTCTACGATTGGATTATTGTGTACTCCTTGATTATCCATTTTCCTCAAAGTTTTTCTTAATTCAGGATCGTAGGGAATCAAGAATTCGCCTCGACTCCATCTACTTGGCATACACTAGAGTTGAAACCTCTAGAAAAAAACCTAAAAACAAAAACGTAAAATTGGGAAATAGTTGACTAAAGCTCAATAATGTAGTTAAACTTAATCTAAAAGCCTTATTCCTCGGCAGCGATGCCAAAATTTGATACGCTTATATTACACTTCCCTAAAAAAGTATAAGTGATCGTTATCAAGTAAAGAACCCAACTTGTAGGTTGAGGTCGATCCCACGAGAAATATGGTTTAGACTTAAGTTTAACTTATGATTATATTCATTTTGTCAACGTATTTCTGATACAAGTAAGTAAAGGGAAGGGGGGGTTGTGTAACAAATAACTAATTGTTGTTTAGAGAGCAAGTGAGCAAGATTCGAACTTTAGTTGTTATTAATGAGAGAAAATAACTAGGGTGTATGTGTTCCCCATAAGCTCAAAACACGGTAATCCTAGTAATAGCAAACCTTTCCTAGTGTATTACATGCAAAGTGATAAGTTATGTATCCCTAAATCCTTGGTCCGGCAAATAGAGAATTTCACCCCGCACCTTGATCCGGCTACGTGTGTATAATTTACTAACTCTTACATTTACTTCATATTAGACATCACATCAATGTATGACTTAGTTTCCACCCGTGCATCAATTGACATTAGACTATTAGATAGTATCACACTAAATCTATGTTGATAATTTTTTTCTTATTAACTACCTCCTTGGTCCGGCAAGTAGCAACAAGGCGAGTTCTAACGTTTGCAACCGCTAAAAAGACTTCTAAACGAAAGAATTATCAATGCATGCAACAATACTATTCAAGAATTACTTAGTTACTATTCATACTTTGTTAATCGATCATGGTTCCCACAACCCTAGTTGTAGATTTAGTTACCCATACTAGCAAGAACACAATTTATATTGTTAGAAGAAGAATTCATGAACTTACGTAATGAATAGAAGAAACCCGTAATCTCCAATTGAAATTCAAAGCAAGAATCTTTATAAACCAAAATTAGGAAATCAAATTGCTAATGTTTGCAAGTTAATTCCCAAGAACACACCAAGAACTAGAGTTAAACAATAGTGATTAACCCCAAAATAAGAAGAAGAAAAGAACCCTCAAAAGTATTTCTTCTCAATAATCTACCAACAAAATAATTATTTCTATGGACTTATTATAGATATAGAAAATTCTAAATAAAATAACTGAGTTCAAATTAAATTAGAAATCCAATGGATGGTTTTTCTTGAAGAGTTGGCCGATTTTTCAGATCCAGGTCTAATTTATTTGTAGCATAAGAATGTGACTCTATGCCGTACAGAGCATTCACTGTCTCTACATAGTCTTTCCGAAAGTTTTCTACAAAATTGATTCGCATGGTTGTCAATCCTTCTGTCACGACCCAGGGGTACCCCATAGATGTAATAAGGCATACAAGACCCTGAGAGGCCTCATACAAGCCACTTAGCATATCATAATATAAAGTAATAGAAATGACAAGAAATTTAAAATATTTCAATACATTAAAATTCTTTATAAAACTAAGCGGAAGTCTAATACAACTGTCTCAAACCATCTAAACATCATGAGTAAAGTCTTCGGACACAGCCCATACAATAGTTCAAGACATAAAATGAAACAACATAAAAAAAAGTTCGTGATCACATCCTCGAAAACAATGAGCACTCACCAAATCTACACTTGCTTGATCAATAGAGAAGCTAGCCACGAGTGTGAGAATCTAACTCGTCGGACCCTACATTTGATAAGAATGTAGGCAAGAGTATGTGTTAGTACAATAATGTACTAAATATGATAACTAGCATAAACAACATAAACATAATGGTTAGTAAACACAAACCACAAGCATAATCAATGCACATAAATCATCGTCATACTAAGAAAGAAATACTTCTTAAGCAACCTTACTCATCCTTAGTCAAGTCTTGGGTCACCCGCCTCTAGTCAAGCCTACCTCATGGAAGGTATTTCTAGCAACAATCCAAGATATTCATTCTTTATATCATAGTTCTCATTATTCATACTTACTTTTAAAGATATGTGGATTCGCTTCTTTTCCTAACTTATAAAGGCTAATGGGTATTCGCTTGTTGCCTTACATACTTTTAGATCACGGGTACTCACCTCCAAAATCTCATCGTATGATGTGGTACTCGCATCTATACCATTTCATATGATGCGGGTACTCACCTCCACACTATTTCATAAGGATCATGGGTACTCACCTCCATGTCCATTTATTATAATAAAGACATGGGGACTCACCTCTTGTTCAATTCTAACGAGTATGGGAATCACAACATATACTTTCATATGGATGTAAAAGGTAATTGCCACTAGCCTCATTGTCACGCCTCGAGACTACCTCCGAGACGCGGACACGGGACCTAGGACCACAAGTGATCCCAAGCTAACCCTGTTGGCATGATCACGAGCATACTAAAGATAATAAACTGATGCGGAAGCTAAATCATAATTTATAATGAAAAGATGGGGAATACCCATATACTATAACTGAGATAAATGATAACTGATGAGTTTAATACAAAGAAGATATTAACTCAATACTAAGTTGAATCTAACAATGTCTGAAATAATCCTCTAAACTGACTAGAAATGTTGGGACATGCCCCAACTAGGTCTAGCAAAATTGAAACTAAAGACTAAAAGCGATAAAGATAAACATGTCACTAATCCTCGAAGAATGAGGACTCACTACTTATGCTGCTGAACTGAAGATCGAGAATTGATCTAAGTGTGATCTGGATGCTGAGAACCTGAACCTACATCACGAGAAGATGTAGCGAACGTATGCGTCAGTACTTGAAAGGTACTGAGCATGCAGGATAGAATAAAGCTTAAATAACATCATAACTGAACAAAGCAAATAAGCAATGACATAATCTGATCATGATATAAATACTGAATGCTGAGATAACTGAATGCAGTGACCAATTT
>JAJOOO010006459.1:0-51026 GCA_029582685.1 Solanum piurae
ATTTTGAAATGGTTTGCCCTTAGTCCCTATTTCCCGTTAAATAAATGTTGAATGTACTTCCGCGACCGATGAAGTGTGATGACAAGTTTGAGAGGCTTTTTTGGGGTTCCTTCGGGTTCCTCATTCGCCATGTCACGTCTAGGCCCTAGGCTTGGGTCGTGACAATCCAGGCAGGGAAGTCTCCCTTCATGATGACAAGGCTCAGTGTTATGCCCTTTCGGGCAAGACCGAGACAGAGGCGTCTGCTGCAGTGATCAGATGTAGTATTCTTGTCTGTGACCGAATGGATAATCTGTCATTTGATCCGGGTTCTACTTCTTCTTATTTGTCCGTTCAGTTTTCCTTGGGATTTGATATAATTTTTGATGTACTTGATGCCCCCATTCATATTTCTACCCTTGTTAGAGAGTCTGTCATAGTCACCCATGTCTATCGTTTTTGTCCTATCTTGTTTATGGGTTTTCAGACATGGACTGATTTGGTGATTTTGGATATGACTGACTTTGATATAATATATGACTAACTTTGATATAATCTTAGGCATGACTTGGTTGTCCCTCTAGTATGATGTGCTTAATTGTAACACTAAGTCTGTGACTCTAGAAATTTCGGGTAGGGAAAAGTTAGAGTGGGAAGGGGTGTACAAGACTAAGCCAGCTAAGATCATATCCTCCATTCGGGCTAGGAAACTAGTGGGGCAGGGTTGTTTGGCGTATTTGGCTCATATTCGGGATTTTGAGGTTGAGTCTCCCCCTATTGAGTATATTCCTGTGGTGTCAGAATTTTTAGAAGTGTTCTCTCTTGATTTGACTGGTATGCCTCCGAATAGAGATATAGATTTCTGCATTGATTTGGAACCTAGTACCCGCCCCATTTCCATCCATTCTTATCGAATGGCCCCGGTAGAATTGAGATAGCTTAAGGATCAAATCCAAGAACTTCTTAATAAAGGTTTTATTCATCCTAGTGCTTCCCTGTGGGGTGCTCCTGTCTTATTTGTGAGAAAAAGGATGGTAGTATGAGAATGTGCATAGATTACCGGTAATTGAATAGGGTCACCATTAAAAATAAATACCCATTGCCTCGGATAAATGATCTTGTCGACCAGTTGCAAGGTATGTTAGTTTTCTCTAAGATAGATCTTAGATCTAGTTACCATCAGTTAAATATTAGGCCCGAGGATGTACCCAAGATGACATTTAGGACCCGCTATGGACACTATGAGTTTCGAGTTATGTCGTTTGGGTTGACAAATGCGCTTGCAGCTTTCATAAGTTTAATGAATGGTGTGCTCAAACCATTTCTCGATTCATTTGTTGTAGTATTTATTGATGATATTCTAGTCTATTCAAAAAGTAAGGAACAACATGCCGATTATCTTCGTATTGTTCTGGGTGTTCTTGGAAAACAAAAGTTGTATGCGAAATTTTATAAGTGTGAATTTTGGTTGACTTTGATTGCCTTTTAGGGCATGTAGTTTCAAGCGAAGGGGTAATAGTAGATCCCCAAAAGATTGAAGCGGTTAAGAATTGGATTCGGCCTAGCTCTGTGACTAAAGTTAGGATTTTTGTGGGGCTCGCTAGATACTATCGCCGATTTGTGAAGAACTTTGCTTCAATTGCCACGCATCTGACAAGGTTGACTAAAAATAAGGTACCTTTGTAATGGACTGAAGAGTGTGAAGAGAGCTTTCAAAAGCTCAAGTCCCTTTTGACCACAACACATATTCTAGCACTACCGGTGGAAGGTAAAGATTTTATTGTATATCGTGATGCTTCACATTCAGGTTTGGGTAATGTGTTAATGCAGGATAAGAATGTTATAGCTTATGCATCGTGTCAATTGAAGGTGCATGAGAGGAATTACCCAACACATGATTTAGAGTTGGCAGCGGTAGTGTAGTGTTTGCTCTTAAGATCTGGCAGCATTACCTCTATGGTGTCAAGTGTGAGGTGTTTACTGATCATCGTAGTCTACAACATGTGTTCACTCAAAAGGATCTGAATTTGAGACAGCGAATGTGGATGGAGTTACTCAAGGATTATGATATGACCATCCAGTATCATCTAGGTAAGGCTAATGTAGTGGCAGACGCACTAAGTCAGAAATTGGTGAGTATGGGTAGTCTAGCTTGCTTGAGTGTATCCAAATGACCTTTGGCTAAGGAAATTCAAACCTTGGAATCTAAGTTCATGTAGTTGGGCATCTCAGAGAAAGGTGGGGTGTTAGCAAGCATTGAAGTAATGGCCACGTTCATTGAGCAAATCAATGACAAATAGTTTGAGGATGAGCATTTGAATGAGCTTAGAATGAATACAGCATCTGGCAACGCACAAGAGACCACTCTGGATGTGGGGGTGTGCTCAATTTTAAGGGAAGGATTTGTGTTCCTCGAGTAGATGACTTGATTCAAAAATTGTTGATAGAATCCCATGGTTCATAATATTCCATTCATTCGGGTGTGACCAAGATGAACCGAGATTTGAAGCAACTTTATTGGTGGCGTGGCATGAAGAAAGATATAGCGGAGTTTGTGGCTACGTGTCAAAATTGCCAACAAGTGAAGTATGAACATCAAAGGCCTGCAGGTTTGCTTCAGAGAATGTCAATTCCGGAATGAAAGTGGGAAAGGATAGCTATGGATTTTGTGATTGGTCTTGTAGAGACTTTGGGAACGTTTGATTCTATTTGGGTACTGGTTGACAGATTGACTAAGTCAGCCAAATTTATTCTAGTCAGAATAGATTATAATGTGCAACAATTGGCTAAGGTGTATGTAAATAAGATAGTAAGGCTGCACGGGGTGCTCCTTTCTATCATCTCAGACCGTGGTACGACATTCACATCTAAGTTTTGGAGGAAACCACATGATGAATTGGGCACACAACTCACTTTTAGTACAACTTTTCATCCGCAGATGGACGGGCAGTCGAAGAGACCTATCGTAGTGTTAGAGGACATGTTGAGGGCATGTGTGATTAACTTTGGAGGGCACTGGGATAAGTTCCTACTGTTGTATGAGTTCTCCTATAATAATAGTTATCACTCCAGCATAGATATGGCACTGTTTGAGGCACTCTATGGGAGGGGATGTAGATCATCCATAGGATGGTTTGAGGCTAGAGATGTGAAACCTTTGGGGGTTGATTTAGTGAAGGATGCTCAAGATAAAGTGAGGAATATTCAAGCTAAGCTTTTAGCAGCCCAGAGTAGACATAAAAAGTATGTGGACCATAAGGTAAGAGACATGACATTTGAGACTGGTGAGAATGTTCTTCTAAAAGTATCACCTATGAAAGGGGTGATGAGATTTGGCAAGAAGGGCAAGCTTAGTCCTCGTTACATTGGTCCGTTTGAGATTCTTGACTGTGTAGGGCCAGTAGCGTATAAATTGGCTTTACCACCTAGCCTATCGGGAGTTCATCCGATAGTTCATGCGTCCATGTTGAAGAGATATCATGGTGACAGAGATTACATCATAAAATGAGACTCTGTTATACTAGACAAAGACCTTCAGTATAAGGAGAAACCAGTTGCAAATCTTGATCGTGATCTCCGAAAGTTGAGAACCAAAGAGATTAAGTCCGTCAAGGTTCAATGGAAGCAACGTCTAATTAAGGAAGCAACTTGGAAACCGAGAAGGACATGCGAGACAAATATCTCCAGTTATTCGTAGATTCATGTACTACTCCATTCTTACTTTAGCCTATTTTTCCTAAGTTTGTCACTCGGAGACGAGTGATGGGTAAATTGGTATCTATTGTAACAAGTTATTCCAGTCATTATCGAAAAGCAATCGGGGAAAATTTTTGGGCCGGAAAACTTTTTTCGTAGTAACTTGAGAATTCCTAGCCTAGTCCAGATTTAGATGAAATTGGAGTCAGTGAGGTATAGGTAAATCTGGTAAGAAATGAGAGATCTAATAATGAATTTGATTGCATAAGTGGATAGCTAAGACGTTAAGGAACCCGTACGACTTTACGGAATTGAATTCGGGTGAGTAGAACTCCCAAAATTGATCTTAGAGTGAAAGGGTAGTTTCTGAGTGTCATGGAATGAAGGTGTGTTGTGAAATGGAGGTTTGAAACTCTTAAATTAGGTATTTGTCTCCATGCAAGTCGCTAGTGCGGGGCCGCTGTGGCTGGATGGGGGCCGCCATAGCGGGCCATTGGCGACTTAAGTCGGAATTAAACCCCAAAACGTCATTATTCTGCAATTTTTGTTCTTAAGAGTTAGGAGACGAACCAGGGCGACTTCTTGACATTTTTCCACCATTTTTGAAGCTAAAGGTAAGGTCTTGACTCCCCGAATTCATTTTTCGATCCGTAAAATGTAAATTCATGGGTAATTATTATTGGGGGAGGGTTTTGGAATTGTTTTGGATGGTGGGAAAAGTCCTAGCTGCATATTATGATCATGGGTTTGGCCTAGGGTTGATGATTTTGATTGTGATCCGAGTAAATAAGCCTCGTTAATTGATCCTCGATTTATATTGATTGTTTGTAAACCAAGAACAAGCAGAAATAATTCGGAAAGGGAAAAATTCAAGTTTCTTAGGAGGGTTCAAGCTTTGTTCGAGGTAGGTGATAGTTGTGATTTCATGTTGGTGTGATGTATGTTGGTAATTACTTCATTTTAATGCATGTATGTATGTGAATGTTGCATTAGTGATCACACTAATCGTAAATGAGTATGAATGAATGGTTGTATCCCGTGAACCAACACTTAATTGTATGATTATGAGAATGTACATTGTTATTATGATTGTGGCCTGTTGAATGGATCAGGTTTTACGTTTCAACACACTAACTTAGATCGGTTGCCACATTCTGGCGCATATATGTGATCGGATATCACGTCCGGTACACTAACTTTGATTGCGTACCACATACCGGTACACTAACAGTTTGGTGGGTTCCATGAGAAGACCTTTGACTTGTCATATTGATATATTATTGAGAATGTGGAATTGTCATTGATCCTGAAATGATGACTGATATTGTATATGTTCGGTATATGTCTGTTTTATTATGTTGTGGTTACTTGGATATGTTTCACTTATTGGAATAGCCGTGTGATCCTACTAGTACACTGTGGTTGTGTACTAATACTACACTTGCTCTTTCTTTGTTGAGTACAGGGCATCTTCAGGCGGCTACTGCCAGATCTCGTTTAGAAGACCAGTGATCGATTTGAATTCAAGGGTGAGCCAGTTCTTTCAGGCTACCATGAGTTCTCCTTTTGCTCAATCCTTCTTATTCAAACTTAGATTAGTACTTTAGATATTCGTATGTTTAATTGGGTTGTACCCATTTTGTTTAGACTGATGGTTCCTTGTTAGAGTTTTGGTACATTGACTTTCAGGTTCTAGGGAATATTTTCGCAATTGTTTGTTAGACTTTTGGAGATTATGGGAACTCTATCAATTCTTGCATTTAAACCTGCTTTCGTATCTTTAAATGCTTTAGTTTTTTGTTAATTTGGGTTAGCTAGTTAGTGTTAATGGGTCTCCCACCGGAGGGTTAGTGTGGGTTCCAATCACGACGGTTTGGATCATGACAATAAAGCCTAATATAAAAGAAAGAAAAATAATATTTGGTTCATTCGAAACAACTCGAAAAAAAGAGACAAAAACAGTGTTATTAACTTTATAGAATTAAATACCAAGCAAATCATTTTATTTTATTTTTTTTAAAAAAAGGTCACAAGTCCAAACTTTAATTTGTGACAACTGACAAGTAATGTAATTTTTTTTAGCATAAGGAGAGGCTTTCTACATTAAAATTAAGTCCAAACTTTTATTTCAAATATATATTTCCACTACACAAATCATTTTGATCATATAAATATTCATAACAAATCTAACAATGTTAATTTGTTCCTCACTTCTATCAAACTATAGTCAAATATTTTGTCATCTATATCATTACTCAATCCGACAATTCTAAAATTTTCAGCTCAAAAATTTAAATGCAAATAATAATTTCTTCAAGTAATCCAACATGTAGCTAAATAACTCCTTGTATTGAGAAACTCTTCCTACTAAAACATGTAAAAAAACAACGCTGCTTATTATCTCATTTCATGATTCGTTGTCTATGCTTAAAGTGAAAATTCAATTTCTTGTGGGCCACTTGAAATCTTAACTATCATCAAAATTTTATACTTTTTTTCTAACAGTTCATAACCTAGTACACAGTAATTTAGAGGGTTGTACAAAGTTATCTGAGTGAGAAATTTGTTTCAGCAAGAATGTCGTATTTTTTTTCTTGTACTAAAGTTGAAAATTCTAACAGACTCTTAGTACCTGTGTAATTTTTATTTTTTTTCCATTTGGAGACTCTCAAGTCTTGGCTTTCATATTCAAACATTACATTACAATCCATGAGATTTTTTCTTAATTGAGTTGTAAATAATAGACTAATAAAGTTATAGTCATGTCTGCAATTTTATCTTAATTTCACCTCACTTTTATCTAGAATTCACTTCGTAATTCTTTGCAGTGACGGAAGAGATAACGTAAAAAATAATAATGTATATGATCAAATGCTTACTAAGTCTAGTCCCTCGGTTCTTTTCTTTTGTGTTTTGAGAATTAAATTACATTAATTTTGATTAATATTTTAAGATATATATATTTATCTAAAGTAAATTGATTTTTTAATTACAAAATATGAGAATATTTCTAGCGTAATAGGAGTAATTATTATTTGCAAGATAACCAATTAATTCTCTCTCAGAGAGTAAATGAGAATTGCCTTTTCATTTGGAGAGTTTTTTGAGTTAATTCCTTGAATAGTTATATATGTTTATGAAATTATCAATTAATTTTTTAAAATATTTTTTAAAAATTGTAAAATCACTCAAACTGTTATTTTTATTATTATTATTTTCAAAATATATTGAATATTACAAAAGATTTCTTCTCTCCTAATTGACATTTCATATCGCATCAAATATTCTATTCAATTTAAATTTGAAATTCTTAATTATTAGACAAAAAGAAAATTATAAAATATTACCATTCTAGAAGAAATTTTTTATGAACTTTTTATTATTTGATAACACATACTTTATAAACAATTTTTTTGTAAAAAAACATATGCTTTGACATATAATGTAGCGACTTGTTCCCGTCGTTATAGAAAAGCCAACAGGGAAATTTTTCGGGATGGAAAATTTTTTCGTAGTATCTTGAGATTTCCTAACCTAGTCCATATTTGGATGAAATCGGAGTCAGTAAGGTCTAGTGAAATCTTGTAGCAGTTGGAATATCTAATTATGATTTTGATCACATGAGTAGATAGCTAAGACGTTAAGGAACCTGTACAACTTTACGGAATTGAATTCGGGCGAGTAGAACTCCCAAAATTGATCTTAGCGTGAATGGGTATTTTTTGAGTGTCATGGGTTGAAGGTGTGTTGTGAAATGGGAGTTTGGAATTGTTAAATCGACTCATTGGTCCCGTGCAAGCCGCTGAGGCGGGATTATTCCCGCTGTAGCGGGGTGAGTACCGTTGTGGCGGGACAGTTGCGACTTATGGTTGGAAATAAACCCCAAAAATGTTTTATTCTACATTTTTTGAACTTGAGAGCTAAGGAACGAACCCAGGGCTTTTCTTGACAGATTTCCACCATTCTTAAGGCTAAAGGTAAGTTTTTCACTCCTCGAATCCATTTTTCGAACCATAGAACGTAATCTAATGGGTAATTATTGATGGGGAAGAGTTTTGATCTGGGAATTATGGTGGGAAAACCCCTAATCTGGGTATGGGAATCATGGGTATGATCTAGGGTTGATAGAATTGTTAGTAATTCAGGAAATTAATTGTTAATTAATTTCCGTGTTATTATGATTATTTGTACACGAAGAACAAGCGGAACGAATCCGAAAAGGGAAGAACTAAGTTTCTTAGGGGTTTCAAGCTTGTTTCGAGGTAGGTGATGGTTGTTATTCTATGATTGTGTGATGTATGTTTGTTCTTGCTTCATTATGATACCTGTATGTATGTGAATGTTGTATTTTTTATCACATTAATTGTAAATGAGGATATTTGAATGATGAATGCAATGAATCATGACTTGATATTATGATTATGAGAATGTACTTTGTGATTGTAATTGTGATTGTGGCTTGTTGAATGGATCGGGTGTTGCGTTCCGACAAACTAAATTGGATCGGTTGCCACGTTTCAGCATAATTATGGGATCGGTTGCCACGTTCTGGCATAATCATTGGATCGGGTACCACGTTTCGATATGCTAACATTTTGGGATTGGGTTCCATGATAGGACCAATGAGTTGATATAATTGTGATATTTGAGAATCATGAAATTATTTGTTGTTAGTAAAATGATGATGATATTTTATATGTTCGATGTATGCATGTTATTGTATTGTTGTCTTGACTTATGTTTGTTGCACTTCGTGGGATAGCCGTGTGATCTTACCAATACACTGTGGTTGTGTACTGATACTGCACTTGCTCTTTCTTTGTTGAGTACATGGCATCTTCAGGCTCCTATTGATAGACCTCGCTTAAAATATTAGTGATCGTCGTTCGAATTCAAGGGTGAGTCAGTTCTTCCGAGCTGACATGAGTTCACTTTCTGTCTATGTCCACATTTCAGACTTAGACTTTCTAGCTAGTTGTTAGTACATTAGTTTGGGGTTGTAACACTTCTTGTTTAGACTTTTTTTGGTTCATTGTTAGAGTTTTGGTACATTGACTTTCAGATTCTAGGCATTAATATCCGCAATTCGTTGTTAGATATTTTGGAAGTTTATGGGAACTTCAGTATTTAGTCATTTAACTTGCTTCCGTAACTTAAATGCTATAGTATTTTATTCAGTTGGTTAGCTAATTAGTATAAATGGTTCTCCCACCGGAGGGTTAGTGTGGGTGCCAATCACAATATATGGTCTGGGTTGTGACAAAGTTGGTATCATAGCCTAGGTTCATTGATCTCGATGTACCAAAATGAGTCTAGTAGAGTCTTGCGGAACGGTACAGAGACGTTTGTATTTTTCTTCGAGAGGCTATAGGACTTTAGGAAATCTCTCTATATTCTCTTGTCTCCTTTCGTGCTATAACTTGATTCCAATTGGTATCTGGTGATTCAAATTGGTATCTAACCTCCTTCACTCTTCTGTCTGGAGATGGTTAATACCAGATTCAATGGCGACAGGCCCATAGCTCCCGTGAATGCTCCATCTGAGGAATCTGCAGCGAGAGGTTGCGGTCGAGGCAGGGGTAGAGGAAGAGCTAGGGGTAGAGGCCGAGGAAAGGGTGGCGCCTATTAGGTATGGAGAACCGGTTGAAAATGCTCCCAAGAATGAGGCCCCTCCTGCGCATCATGAAGAGGTAAAGGAGAATATCGAGGTTGAAAATGTTGAGGAGGTTGGACAAGAGGAAGAGGTACAGACTGAGTAAAGAGGTATTCCTCCCATAGACCTAGTGTTAGCTCAACAAATCATGTCATTCTTGAAAGGGTTGGTTGGTCATAGAGTGCTTCCTTCTGTTCAAGCAACTCAAGCTCCTACCAATCCCCATGTTGCTATCATTGCACCCAAGGTGGGTGGAACTGGAGGTAATGATGCTTTCTTCCGTCCTTTATTAGGTTCTATTTTGACTGGTAATGAGCATGAGATGTTGACTAATTAAAGTTTCAAAGACACTTCATCCAGTTCTAAGTGTCAACGATCGCTTGTCGGTATATAACCCAACTAAATGAGTTGGGGTCGATCCCACAGAGAGTAGCTTTTCCTTCGAATTCAATTATAGAAGTATGACAACAATCTCTTCAACTATACACTTACTGCACATTTTTGGTTTAAGCTTCAAATTTCAGGTTATAATTATCAATCCAATTCAATACTTAACAGGAAATGATCAAATAATGAGGTAACACTTGGGGAATTGACCAACCAATTATTGAATTCAACTTAGTGGATGAACGTTGATGCTCACAATGGGAAATATTGCCGTGGGTAGGTCGGACTATATGTAAAGAAATTTTCTCTCGAACAATTACCTTATCTTTGTCGAATTCTCTCAAAGATGCCCAGCCCTCGTCCTCATCAAACCCACTCTCTCTAGCTAGATACAAAGGATATATTCCATGTTTCACTTTCTCAAGCTGAAATCATGGTGACCCACTACTAAGGATGCTAAACTTACTGCTTTGGCTCTGCACTTCTCTCTCGAGCAAGCACAAAACACTGAACTAGTTACCCTAATCATGCAAGACGACCTCAAAACGCAACAGCAATTCAGACACACTTCAAATTAACACCGTTATTCACAAATCAATGACACCCACTTAGTAAAACTCAATAATTTGTCACATAGTCAAAACCCCAAGGAGAGGATTTTAGACAATCATAGCAAAAAGAGGAAAATCAACATCTGCCATATTTTCCATAGCTAGGTAAAAAACGAAAATTAAAAGTTAAAATCAAATATAACCTTCTATAATACAAAATTTCAATGAAAAACCTTGCTAAAATCAATTGAAATCTACAATGGTAGTGTTTTCACTCTCAGTCTTGTGTTCCTCGTGTTTCTGAATGCTTTCTCTCTCTAGAAAAAATCAATTTAAACAAGTCTGAAGTGTGACTGTTTCAGACCAATCGGCGAGGTAAGTCGGGCTTCACCGACAGTTCGGTGACTCACCGATTGTCCTTCCTCTCGCCTTCATTTTTCACTTCTGCTTGGTCTAGCCACTGTAATTTTAGGCGATCCAAATCGGGATTGCTGAGTGGTTCCGCTAGTAGCCCTTTCTCCTTTCATCTCACCCATCAGCACTTGTGAGGATCTTCATCAACACTTTTGGTGACCTGGTCATCCAACGCCGAATAGAATTACCTCTCGCCAAATTGACCTCTAATTTAACCTTAGCATTCTCTAACTTTAGGCGGTAGAGTGGCAACTTGGCAAGTCGCCGAGTGGAATTGGTGATCATCAAGCCTGTTTTTCCTTTCTCTTCTTTGCTTATGTTTTCTCTATTTCCCATTTATCCCCTAGCTTTCTTCCTCACTCCATGTACCTGAGAATAAAGGTTTTGCATCAGGTATTTGCACAAAATGAGCATTTGAGGACATTAAATATATCCTAATAAATCCCTAAATGAGTCCAAATTGTGGACTCATCGTTGACTAAGTTCTTGAATTTGAAACCGCCTGTGTTCCTTGTTTATGAGAGTGAGGATGCATATGAGTTCATCTTAGATTGCTATGAGAGGCTTCATAAGTTAGGAATTTTCCATCAGCATGGGGTTGAGTTTGTGACTTTTCAACTTCAAGGTGAGGCTAAGTAGTGGTTGAGAGCTTATGTGGAATGCAGATCTTCAGTTTTACCTCCACTTACTTGGACCCAATTTCATGCTCTATTTTTAGAGAAATATGTGCCTAGGACCTTGAGAGATCGCAAAAAGGATGAGTTCATGGCTTTGGAGCAAGGTGGTATGTATGTGGCTACTTGTGAGGCCAAGTTCCATGCTTTGTCTAGATATGCTACTCAATTGGTGACTACTGAGGATGAGAGGATCTGTTTATTTATTAGTGGACTAAACTCTGAGTTGCAGGTATTATCTGTTCATATGACCTATGCAGGGAGCAGCTTTAATGAGGTAACAAACTTTGTTAAGAAAGTTGAGGGGGTGAGGCGACACGGTCAGTCTAAGGCATTGGCTAAAAGGGCCAAGAACTCGAGTAACTTTCAAGGGTCATATTCCAAGGGGTCAGAGAGGCCAGCACTTACAGCCAGGCCAATTCAGTCTGCTATCCCTGCCTCTACAAGTAATTACTCGAGAACTCCACCTCATAATATGATTCAGGATAGCCAGGGAACCGCACCCTCGGCGGGCAGCAGGATATCTTTTGATCGTACATATTACAACTGTGGTGAACATGGCATATGACTAGAGCAGTGGTACCCATGGGAAATGGTAATACTGGTCGAGGGCATCCACAAGGTGGGAGAGGAGGTAATCAGTGAGGCTATGGGGGTAGAGTAAATGGTAACGCATGCAGAGGTGCAGTGCAACCAGGTAGGGAAGTAGCCCGTCAAAATGATAGGCCTCAATGTTATGCCTTTATAGGCAAGAGTGAGGCAGAGGCGTCTGACGCAGTGATCACATGTACTATTCTTGTCTGTGACAGGATGGCTAATGTGTTATTTGATCCAGGTTCCATTTATTCTTATGTACCCGTGCGATTTGCCTTAGAATTTGCTATGATTTGTGATATACTTGATGCCACCATCCATGTTTCTACCCCAGTTGGAAAGTCTGTCATAGTCACCCATGTCTATCGTGCTTGTCCTATTTTGTTTATGAATTTTCAGACTTGGGCTGATTTGGTGATTTTGGATATGACTGACTTTGATATAATCTTAGGCATGACTTGGTTGTCCCCCTATTATGTTGTGCTTAATTGTAATACTAAGTTTGTAACTCTAGAAATTCCGGGAAGGGAAAAGTTAGAGTGGGAAGGGGTGTATAAACCTAACCAAGCTAAGATCATATCTTTCATTTTGTCTAGGAAACTGGTAGGGCAGGGTTGTTTGGCTTATTTGGCTCATATTCGGGATGTTGAGGTTGAGTCTCCATCTGTTTAGTTTATTCCTATGGTGTCAGAATTTAGAGAAGTGTTTCCTAATGATTTGCCTGGTATGCCTCTGGATAGAGATATAGATTTTTGCATTGATTTAGAACTTGGTACTCGTCCTATTTATATCCCTCCATATCGCATGGCTCCGGCGGAATTAGGAGAGCTTAAGGCTCAAATCCAAGAGCTTCTTGATAAGGGATTTATTCGTCCTAGTGCTTCCCCATGGGGTGCTCCAGTTTTCTTTGTTAAGAAAACAGATGGTAGTATGAGAATGTGTATAGATTACCGGCAATTAAATAGGGTCACTATTCGAAACAAGTACCCTTTGCCTCGAATAGATGATCTTTTTGACCAATTGCAAGGTGCATCAGTTTTCTCTAAGATTGATCTAAGGTTTGGCTACCATCTGTTAAAATTTAGGCCTGATGATGTGCCCAAGACAGAGTTTTGAACTCGCTATGGTCACTATGAGTTCCTAGTTATATCTTTTGGTTTGACTAATGTGCCTGCAGCTTTCATGAGTTTGATGAATGGGGTGTTCAAGCCATTTCTTGACTCGTTTGTTAAAGTCTTTATTAATGACATTTTGGTCTATTCAAAAAGTGAGGAAGAGCATGCCGGCCATCTTCGTATTGTTCTGGGTGTTCTTGGGAAACAAAGGTTGTATGCTAAATTTTCTAAGTGTGAATTTTGGTTGACTTCTATTGCATTTTTGGGAAATGTAGTTTCAAAAGAAAGGGTAATGGTAGATCCCCAAAAGATTGAGGCGGTTAAGAATTGGGTTCGGCCTAGCTCTCTGACGGAAGTTAGTAGTTTTGTTGAGCTCGCTAGCTATTATCATCGATTTGTGAAGAACTTTGCTTCTATTGCCACTCACATGACAAATTTGACCAAAAAGGAGATACCATTTGAATGGACTGAAAAATATGAGGAGAGCTTCCAAAAGCTCAAGACTCTCTTGACCATCGCACCTATTCTAGCATTACCGATTGAGAATAAAGATTTTATTATTTATTGTGATGCTTCACATTCTTGTTTGGGTGATGTGTTGATGCAGGATAAGAATGTTATAGCTTATGCATCACGTCAATTGAAGGTGTGTGAGAGGAATTACCCAACACATGATTTGAAGTTGGCAGCGGTAGTTTTTTGCTCTTAAGATCTGGCGGCATTACCTTTATGGTGTTAAGTGTGAAGTGTTTACTGATAATCGTAGTTTGCAGCATGTGTTTACTCAAAAGGATCAGAATTTTGAGATAGCGAAGGTGGATGGAGTTACTCAAGGATTATGATGTGACCATTCAATACCCTGGTAAGGCTAATGTGGTGGCAGATGCTTTGAGTCGAAAAGCGGTGAGTATGGGTAGTTTAGCTTGCTTGAGTGTATCCAAGCGACCCTTGGCTAAGGAAATTCAAACCTAGGAGTCTAAGTTCATGCAGTTAGACATCTCAGAGAGAGGTGGGGTGTTAGCTAGCATTGAAGTAAGGGTCACGTTTATTGAAGAGATCAAGGCCAAACAAATTGAGGATGAAAATTTGAATGAACTTAAGACGAAGACTACGATTGGTAAGGCACAAGAGATCACTCTTGATGTGGAAGGTGTGCTCAGTTTTAAAGGAAGGATTTGTGTTCCTCGAGTTGATGACTTGATTCAGAAATTGTTGACAAATCCCATGGTTCACGATATTCTATTCATCCGGATGTGACCAAGATGTACTGAGACTTGAAGAGAATTTATTGGAGGCCGAGCATTAAGAAGGATATAGCGGAGTTTGTGGCTAAGTGTCAAAATTTCCAACAAGTAAAGTATGAACATCAAAGTCTTGCAGGTTTTCTTCAGAGAATACCAATTCCGAAATGGAAGTGGAAGAGGATAGCCATGGATTTTGTGGTTGGTCTTCCCAAGACTTTGGGGAAATTTGATTCTATTTGGGTAGTGGTTGACAGATTGACTAAGTCGGACCACTTTATTCCGGTAAGAATAGATTATAATATTGAACAATTGGATAAAGTTTATGTGAAAGAGATAGTGAGGTTACATGGGGTGCCCATCTCTATCATCTCAGATCGTGGTACCCAATTCACATCCAAGTTTTGGAAGACATATTGAGGGCATGCGTGATTGATTTTGGAGGGCATTGGGACAAGTTCTTACATTTGTATGAGTTCTCTTACAATATTAGTTATCACTCCAACATTGATATGGCACTGGTTGATGGGAGGGGATGTAGATCACCCATAGGATGGTTTGAAGCTGGAGATGTGAAATCATTGGGGGTCGATTTAGTGAAAGATGCTTAAGATAAAGTGAGGAGTATCCAAACTAAGCTTTCAGCAACCCAGAGTAGACAGAAGAAGTATGCGGATCATAAGGTAAGAGACATGACATTTCAGACTGGTGAAAATGTTCTTCTTATGGTATCACCCATGAAAGGGTGATGAGATTTGGCAAGAAAGGCAAGCTAAGTCTGTGATAGATTGGTCCCTTTGAGATTCTTGAATGCGTAGGGCCAGTGGCTTATAGATTGACTTTACCTCTTAACCTATCGGGAGTTCATCCGGTATTTCATGTGTCCATGTTGAAGAGATATCATGGTGACGGGGATTATATCATTAAGTGGGACTCAATTGTGCTAGACAAGGACCTCCAATATGAGGAGGAACCGGTTACAATTCTTGATCGTGACGTGCGTAAGTTCAGGAACAAGGAGATTAAGTCTGTGAATGTTCAATGGAAGCATCGTCCAGTTGAGGAAGCTACTTGGGAAACCGAGAAGGACATGTAAGACAAGTATCCCCAATTGTTCGTCGATTCAGGTACTACTCCATTCTTTCTTTAGCCTATTTTTCCTAAGTTTGTCACTCATGGACGAGTGATGGGTAAATTGGTATCTATTGTAACGACATGTTCTCATCATTATAAAAAGGTCAACGGGGAAAAATTTTGGGCCAGAAAACTTTTTTGTAGTATTTTGAGATTTCCCAACCTAGTCCAGATTTGGACAAAATCGGAATCACTAAGGTCTACGGAAATCTTGTAGCAATTGAGTGATCTAATTATGATTTTCATCACATCAGTAGATAGCTAAGCCATTAAGGAACCCGTATGACTTTACGGAATTGAATTCAGGCGAGTAGAACTCCCGAAATTAATCTTAGCGTGAACGGGTATTTTTTAAGTGTCATGGGATGAAGGTGTGTTGTGAAATGGGAGTTTGGAATTGTTAAATAGACTCACTGGTCCCATGCAAACCGCTGAGGCGGGATTATTCCTACCAGGGTGGGGCTGCTGTAGCGGGGTCAGTACCGCTGTGGCGGGACAGTCGCGACTTAAGGTTGGAAATAAACCCTAAAAATGTTTTATTCCGCATTTTTCAAACTTGAGAGCTAAGGAACGAACCCAGGGCTTTCTTTGACAGTTTTCCACCATTCTTAAGGCTAAAGGTAAGATTTTCACTCCCCGAATTCATTTTTTGATCAGTAGAACGTAATCTAATGGGTAATTATCGATGCGGAAGAGTTTTCATCAGGGAATTATGGTGGTAAAAGCCCTATTTGGGTTTGGGGATCATGGGTATGATCTAGGGTTGATAGAATTGTTAGTAATTTGGGTAATTAGTGATTGTTTATTGCTTTCCATGTAATTCTGATTATTTGTAGACCAAGAACAAGCGGAACGAATCCGTAAAGGGAAGAACCAAGTTTCTTAGGGGTTTCAAGCTTGTTTCGAGGTAGGTGATGGTTGTGATTCTATGATTGTGTGATGTATGTTTGTTCTTACTTCATTATGATACATGTATGTATGCGAATGTTGCATTATTGATAACATTAATTGTAAATGAGGATATATGAATGATGAATGCCATGAATCATGACTTGATTGTATGATTGTGAGAATGTACTTTGTGATTGTGATTGTGATTGTGGCTTGTTAAATGGATCGCGTGTTGCATTCCGACACACTAAATTGGATCGGTTGCCACGTTCCGTCATAATTATGGGATCGGTTGCCACATTCCGACATAATCATTGGATCTGGTACCATGTTTTGGTATGCTAACAGTTTGGGATTGGGTTCCATGAGAGGACCAATGAGTTGAAATAACTGTGATATTTGAGAATCGTGAAATTGTTCGTTGTTCGTAAAATAATGACGATAATGCATATGTTCAGTGTATGCATGTTATTGTATTGTTGTCTTGACTTATGTATGTTGCACTTAGCGGGATAGCCGCGTGATCCTACCAGTATATTGTGGTTGTGTACTGATACTGCACTTGCTCTTTCTTTGTTGAGTACAAGGCATCTTCAAACGGCTATTGACAGACCTCACTTAGAAGATCAGTGATCGTCGTTCGAATTCAAAGGTGAGTCAGTTCTTCCGGGCTGCCATGAGTTCTCTTTCTGTCTATGTCCTCATTTCGAACTTAGACTTTCTAGCTAGTTTTTAGTACATTAGTTTGGGGTTGTAACCCTTATTGTTTAGACTTTTGGTTCATTGTTAGAATTTTGGTACCTTGACTTTCAGGTTCTAGGCATTAATTTCCGCAATTCGTTGTTTGATTTTTTGGAAGTTTATGGGAACTTCAGTATTTAGTCATTTAATTTGCTTTCGTAACTTAAATGCTTTAGTATTTTGATTACGTTGGTTAGCTAATTAGTATAAATGGTTCTCCCACCGGAGGGTTAGTGTGGATGTCAATCACGATGGTCTGGGTCGTGACATACATAAAGCCTAATAATATTATAGAGAGCAATAATATTCATTTGAAGCGACTCAAAAAGAAAAGAAAAATAAGATCACAACTCCAAACTTAGTAATATGTTGAAATATTTTTATTTATTATTTTAGCATAAGTAGAGCTTTCTACATAAATATTAATGCCATTAATTCCATCCTCTATTGCAGCTCCGTGAATTTCCAAATATCTCCAACTACTTTTCTCAACATTATAAAAATAACAAAATAAAATATTATTTGTCACCGCAATAAATATAATTTCTCCATTACGAGAATCACAGAATCCTTGAGAAGGTCCATATTTTGGTTTCAATATATCATCCACATCTTTCTACTGCGAAATGTGAATGTCATGACTCTTCCATTCTTCTTTTCCAGAATTTTTTAAAACCCATAAATCATTTCGATCGGTGAAACTTCCACAACAGTCCAACAATGCTATTTTACCCTTCACTTCTATCAAATCATAATTAAATATCTTGTCACATATATCATTACCCAATCCAATAACTCTGAAATTTTCAGCTCTTAAATCAAATGCAATTATTGAATTCTTCAAGTAATCTATCATATAGATAAATCCTTTAATAGAGAAACTTTTCATACTAAAAACATGGGAAAAAATTAATGATATCTTTAATTTTTCTCCAAGATTTGTATATGCTTAAGGTGAAAATAAAATTCCATACATGCCCATTTGAATTATGAACTTGCATCAAAACTTTGTACTTTTTTTCTACGGGTTCATAACCTAGCGAATAATAATATAAAAATTTGACCGAGTGAAATTTTTTTCTCTGATAAGGAAGTACTATCATTTTTCTTGTATTGGGATTGAAAATTCTAACAAGCTCCTTATCGTGCTTCCAGATGCAGTATGAACCTTAACACACGGTCCATTGAAATATTTTATTGTGACTATAAAAATTCCATATAGATGTATTTCCATTTTCGTTTAGATCTACAGCGTATAGATCTTCTGTTTTCCCTATAAGGAATTTTGTTCCACCGTCGCGAGTAATAGAGCGTAAGTAATGGACATGAGTGAAATCTGAATCCAACACAAGAGCATCAAAATATTTGGAAACGCACCTGAAATGCATCAGTGACATAACAGGAAGCCGTAATAATATTTCAATAATTAGTTCCTGAGGAAGGGTAGAAATTCTTCTCATAGGTATCATATTTGTATCCTATGCGGAGACTGAAGACTAAGTGAGTCAAACTAATGTTTTTGAAAGTTTTTATAAGTAGGCTAAATTTTTCCTCATTAAATGTTTTATTTGACTTTATTATCTACTTGCCTTCAAACATTTGCATTGGATTAGATTTATATTAAGTTGATCTGATTCAAAATAACTTCTTCTTTTTTTACTTTGACTTAATAGGAAATTTAATAAAGTAAATAACATTTTTGAATCATATATAAGTTCATAAATTAAATATATGTATAATTCATCTAAATACAATTTTAATTAATATACCATGTGAAAAGGTCAAAATTAAAGCTCACTTGCCGAAACAGAAAAACACATTCTTCTTGAAACTGACTAAAAAGGATTGTATGGTAAACTAATTAAAATTTAAAAATAATCACATTTATATATTCATAACTATAAAAATTAATTAATTTTTTTTTTATCTATAAGAGCAAATGAGTAATGTTTTTCCCATTTGTAGACCCTCATATTTCAAACATTATAAACAAGGAATGTTATGATTGAGTTAATTTCCTGAGTGGGAAATTGTCTATTAATTAAAACTATATTTGATTTTTTAAGATTATAAAATCACTCAATTTTCTTCAAAATATACTAAATAACAAAAGAACATTTTCCTCTTTAGTTAACATACCATGTCACATAAAATACTATACTCAATTCAAATTTGAAAAGAGTAAAAATAGAAAATATTACCTTTTTAGAATAATTTTTTATGACCAATTTTATTATTATTTGAGAGCATATACACAACATTCATAAAGCCTAATATAAAAGAAAGAAAAATAATATTTGATTCATTTGAAGCGACTCGAAAAAAGAAGAAGAAGACCAAACAGTGTTTTTAACTTTATAAAATTAAATAATAAGCAAATCATTTTTATCAAAAAGAAAAAAGGAAAAAAAAAGCACAAGTCCAAACTTTAATTTATGTTTATGAAATTGTCAACTAATTTTTTTTTTCTATTTTCTTAGAATTGTAAAATCACTCAATTGTTATTATTATTATTTTCAAAATATACTAAATATTACAAAAAAAAAAATCTCTTCTAGTTGACATTACATGTGACATTAAATATTTTATTCAATTCAAATTTGAAATTCTTAATTATTAGAGAAGAGAAAAAGATAAAATATTACCACTTCAGAAGAAATTTTTATGAACTTTTCATTATTTGATAACACATAGTTTGACATACATAAAGCCTAATATAATATAGAGAGAAATAATATTCATTTGGAGTGACTCAAAAAAAAGAAAAAAAACAATGTATTCTAACTATATAGAATTAAATAACAAGCAAATCAAAGGAAAAAATAAGAACACAAGTCCAAACTTAGTAAAAAGTATTGAAATATTTTTATTTATTTTAGCAAAAGTATAGGCTTTCTATATAAAAATTAATAACATAAATTCCATCTTTTGTTGGAGCTCCATGAATTTCCAAATGTCTCCAACTATTTTTTTCAACATAAATCAAATGCAACTATTGATTTCTTCAACTAATCCATCATATAGATAACTCCTTCAATATATCAAGTTTTTATACTAAAACTTGGGGGAAAATCAAAGATACCTTTAATTTTTCTCCATGATTTGTCTATCCGTAAAGTGAAAATAAAATTTTGTACATGTCCACGTGAATTATCAACCTGCATCAAAACATTGTACTTCTTCTCTACGGGCTCATAACCTAATGAATAGTAATATGAAGATTCAACTGAGCGAAAATATTTTCTCGAATAGGGAAGTACTAGAATTTTTCTTGTACTGAGATTGAAAATTCTAACAGGCTCCTTATCGTGCTTCCATCTAGATGTATTTCCATCTTCGTTAAGATCTACAACATATAGATTTTCAGTTTTCCCCATAAGGAATTTTGTTCCACCTTCGCGAGTCATAGAGTGTAGGTGATGGACATGAGTGAAATCTAAATTCAACACAAGGGCATCAAAAAAATTGGAAACACACCTTAACCGCATCAATGACATAATAGGATTCCATAGAAATATTTCAATAATTAATTATTGGGGAAGTCTAGGGATTCTTCTCATAGGTATCATCTTGTATCCTATGTAAAGGAGGCTGAAGACTGAGTGAGTCAATTAAAAGTCTTGGCAAGCTTTTATAAGTGATAATTTTTTTCTTATTAAATGTCTTATTTGACTTTATTATCTCCTTACCTTAAAACATTTGCATGGGATTAGATTTATATTAAGTTGATGTAACGACCGGGTTCTGTCGTTATAGAAAATCCAATGGGGAAAATTTTGGTTCGGAAAACTTTGTCGTAGTAACTTGGAAATTCTCAACCTAGTTCAGATTTGGACGAAATTGGAGTCATTAATGTCTAGAGAAATATGGTAGCAATTGAGTGATCTATTTATGATTTTTATTACATGAGTAGTTAGATAAGCCGTTAAGGAATCCGTACAACTTTACGGAATTGAATTAGGGCGAGTAGAACTCCCGGAATTGATCTTAGTGTGAAGGCGTATTGTGAAATGGGGGTTTTGAAATTCTTTAAATAGATCACTGTTTCGTGCAAGCTGCTTTGGCGGTGTTTTTTGTCGCCAGGGTGGGGCTGCTGTAACTGGATGAGGGCCGCTGTGGTGGGTCAGATGCGACTTAAAGTCGTAAATAAACCCCAAAAATATTTTATTCTGCAATATTCGAACTTGAGAGCTAAAGAACGAACCTAAGAGACTACTTGACAATTTTCCACCATTCTTGAGGCTAAAGGTAAGGTTTTAACTCCCCAAATCCATTATTCGATCCGTAAAACGTAATCTAATGGGTAATTATCGATGAGGGAGGGTTTTGATCTAAAATATATGGTGGAAACAACCCTATTTTGGGTACCTGGGATCATGGGTATGATCTAGGGTTCATAGGATTGTTAGTAATTCGGGTAATTAGTGATCGTTTATTGATTCCCGTATTATATTGATTGTTTGTAGACCAAGAACAAGCGGAACGAATCCGGAAAGGGAAGGATCAAGTTTCTTAGGATTTCAATCTTGTTTCGAGGTAGGTGATGGTTGTGACTCTATGATTATATGTTATATGTTTGTTCTTGCTTCATTATGATACATGTATGTATGATGCTTATCGTGACCAACGACACTAGCCTACGGTACGAGTGTCTACGATCGTCGATAATATAGTAACCCAACCAAGGGTTGGGATCGTGTCCCAAGGGAGTGGTAGTGAAAATAGTAGTTAAACTAGAATCTTATTCTAATTAGTTGTAGTTTAAAAGAAATTTTCAAATAAAAAGCAAAGTAAATTCGATCGATGACACAAAAGTGTCAAATATCGATGGTTATTTTTTGTCACAAGTAGTAAAAACAACAAAAATAAAGAGAAGACTTAAGTATGGGGAGAAGTTTTTGGGGTGTGACTGCAATATATATTGATATAAATCGTTGGGTACATGCTTTCGATAGGAAATTTGCAAGATAATAGTGACTAGGCTAAGCTTTAGATGGAAATAAGTTCCCTCTCGAGCAACTTACCCCATTTCAAATGGGTTCCTCTCGGACACCCATTTACCGCATGAAGACCAGCCTACACCTTACCCCACTCATTCTCTCGAGCTGAGTGTTAGGATATAGGACTAGGGCTCACCCTCTTGGGCTGAACCTCATGTCGACCCACTCCATAGGCCATCAGTCTAGCGGTCTTGGTTTCACGACCTCACTGTCGGGCAAGCCGAAAATACATGGGTGGTTTTGTATTTGCAACTACAAACCCTTTAAATCAAACCACAACCACTAGGTCAAATCACCATTAAAATACATCTAACCTATCAGCAAGCAAGACCCAACAATAATATAAACACATATTTGCTAAATCACACCCCAAGAATGGGGGTTTCTAGCCACATCAACAAATAAAAAATTATACCTAAAATGATAAAGAAATCAAATGGGTATAAGAAATTAAACCTTGATAAGCAAAGGAAGAAGAATGGAGAAGACCCACTTACAATTTGGGGAAGATTAACTCCTTCTCTCTTCAAGTCTCCCAAAAACCTTCTCCAAACTTGAGAGAAAATATGAAAGCTAAAGTAAAAATGATAATATTGTTCAGACTCTCATGTTTCACACAAAAACTAGTAAAGAGTTTAGTATTTATAGACTTCACAAAAGAGTGTTGGGATCGCTCGACGAGGTTAGTTGCGAACACCGAATGACTCGGCGATTCACCCTTCTTCTAGTTCATCGTCGTTTGTGCTTTGCCTTCAGCATCTGTATGTTCTGGATCATTGGGCGGCATACTTCTGCTTCGCGGAACTAATCGGTGAAACGCCGACTGCTCCTTTCATCGTCTTTTTTATCCTTCTCCTTCAAGGCTTCGCGTACTGGAACAAAGGGCGGAGTGTGTTCCTTCGGCGAATCGCCAAGCATGCTTGGCGATGCTCAGGCTTCAGCTTCTACGTTCTTTTTAACCTTTTTGTTCCGTTTTGCGCCTAAATATCCATGCTTCCATTAAAACTTCAAATACCTGAAACTTAAGTGTTTTCATAAGATATTTAGACTAAATAAGCATTTGTGGACACTATTTCTATTAAAATAAAACCCTAAATGAGTCCAATTTGTGGACTCATCAACACCCCCAACTTAAACTTTTGCTTGTCCTCAAGTAAAATTTCAAGTTCAGCAGTTCAAATAGGATGTCTCAAATAGTTCTACACAAGACTAAATCATGAACATACACAACAAGACTCAAATTACTCATGCAAATATCAATTGTGTACTCAAAGATTCAAGTGACACACCATTACCAAAGATTCTCATGCTCGCAATACTTGCTACTTGTGCAAGTTCAAGATCAACAAAAAAATTCTAAATGCCCTCACATAAAGAATGATTTCATATTCACATAGAGGTTAATCAATTCAAGATTAGGAATCAGATGCAACGCTCACACTCAAAAAGAGGAACACAATGCATGTTTTCACCCATAGGCTTGCCTTTATTTTCCAATCGATCTTTGGTTTGGCTCACTCAAGATCAAAAAGGTATTTATAAACCTTGTAAATGGGCTGAGTGCACAGGTATGGTCATTTAGGATCAATGAATTTTTCCTCATGAGATGTGGTATTCTCAAGGCATCCCCTTCTTTTCCTTTATCAATTCTTTTTCTAGTGTTTCTAAGTCATATTTTTATTCACCTCCATGGATTGCTTGGAAACCCAATTTATTTTATACTTTTATTCCACAACTTTTTCTTTTTCATTCTTTTATTTTCTTTTTCTTTTCTTTCTCTTTTCTTTTATATGGAGGGTTTCCATTGTTCCGCAACACCATGGGTTAAGGGTGACTTTTCTTGCACTTCTTGACTTCTCCTTTTCCTTTTCACCACACCCCCAACTTAGGATTTTGGCCTAAGTTGGCTATTCACTAAACCACAAATCAAGAGGATTATAGGTAGTGGGTCAAGTAAGGTCTAGGGTTCATCAAGGTACTTCCAAAGAAAGGTAAGGCTCAAAGGGTGTTCAAGAGAGTTTCACATGCTCACGGGTAGGCCACAAAAGTGGTATATGTCAAATTGGCTCACACTCTTCAAAAGTTGCCTAAGATCATCTCAAGAGCACACCTTACTAAATCAATCAGACTAACGGGGCAAATTCTAGGTTTATTCATGCAAGGTACAAAGTAAGCTCATCACACAAGGCATCGACAGTTAAGTCAAATAAGACTACACACTTTTGCTAGTGTGCAACGGTCATTACTAGAGAATCAATTTGAGAAATGGCTAATCACAACGAGATGCAAAGAGTTCATATATTGTCTATGCAACTTCATTTGTTCTCGTCATAGACGCACATTCATGTTTGTTCAATTGAGAGCATTATTCAAGTCATCGACATTGATCGAAACTGAGACTTGAATTTGTACAAGAACAGCCACTATCAACACAAGAGGTGACAAAAAAATTCAAAAAATGAAATTTTTTCAGAAGGGTCAAAATTATTTTTCAATTAAACCCAAAAGAGAGCCATAAGCTCAAACAATGGAAAAGCAGTTTTAAAAACAGACAACCCAAATATATACAAAAAATATCATTCAAAGAAAGCAAACAAGGTGAGCCTCACCCCACCACAAAAGAAATGTGTTTGTCCTCAAATGTGAGTAATAGTATCTAAAAAATAAAATCAAAGCAAGATAAGGAGAGAGGTAAAGAGAAATCCTATTTATGCGGCCTCTCCTCTTGTCGAGGAACCAGAACTCTGAGTTGTAGTCTGTAATTGGGCATTAGTGCCCGGAGTAGTCACATCAAGAGCAGCAGTGCCACGTCCTGTATGGGCTGTTGTGGACGTCTCAGCATGCGATGCCTGGATCACCAGCTGCACAACTGTCCCTACAAGATCTGACAGGTTCCCAAAGATGTTCTGCTCCTCCGGTGCTGCTGTCAGTTCCTCATCAGTCTCAGCATCAACATTTGCAGCTGCTGCCTCTCCAGGTGCATCTCGGTCCTCAGCGGTTCTCATCAAGTCATTGAAATCAACATATTTTAGATAGTCTATGTCCATTCGCAGACCCGCAATATCGACTTGTAAAGCCAGTACCTCAGATGACCTCCCATGTCTGCCTCACATGTTGTAACCCTCATGGTCGAAGCATCGACAGAGGTCTGGATGGGGGCAAGTTCAGCGACATAGAAACCTATTTCTATCAGAGAGGCCCAGCACACGTCATCCTGATACTATATTTGCAAATGAGGACAAAATTTTCAAAAATAAATTCGGGGTTTTAGAGACTAACCTTTGATGCCGATCAAATAGCTTTTTGTAATGCTAGGCAGCAAAGAAATCCAACTCCAAGCACTAATCACCGACTAAATTATTAATTTAAGGCAAAAATCTAGAAAATAATACCTTTTGTGTGATTTTGGAGAGTTTGTAATGAGGGAAAGTGAGAGATTCAAAAATTTGACTTTTGGCATTTATATAACCGTTCAGTTTTTGTCCATTCGGCGATGTTAGTTGCACTCGCCGAACCACTCGACGAAGCACCGAGCAGTCTTTTATCTCGCCCTTTCTTCAAAATCTTCAATTTTCTGGCGGCGAAATCGGCAGTCTACATCGAGATCACCGAACAGGTTGGTGATGCACCGAGCTGCTTTTCGATTTCGCCGAGTTTTACAGGCTCTGCAATGCACTAGCATTGAGCCCAACATCGGATTCAGCCAAACTCGCCGACCTATTAAGCGAATCACTGAATGAACCTGTTGCTCGCCAACTTGAAATTTTCCACACTTATCTCATTTTTAACCTACCACATTAACACACCATTATTTATAAAAGTAAAACTGTACATTTACGACCTTGGGTTGACTCCCAAGAAGTGCCTTATTTAATGTCGTGGCTCGATGTAGGTCCTGTCTCACTCTTTATTATTGGAGCTAGGCCTAGTGTCACTAGGTAACCCCAATATATCGTTTGGATGGAGCTGAGGCATTGCAAACATCATGAGTGATCTGATGTGTTGGATTGATCTAGAATGAGATCCAATCAATTGATTCAACGCTTCAACATTCTCTCTCATTTCGTCCAATACTCGATCTTGATAGGTGATCTTTTAAAGAATGATTTGAAGTGTGTCCTCAACATGACTTTTCTCATCTTCTCTAGACTTATTCCGCGCATGAGGAGGTATGTACCTCCCTTGGCGTTTGCACTAGTTTTCCACCTCAGATATTTTGGTAATCAAGTCATTTAGTTGAGATACCAGTGCAGCTAGTGTGAAGTCACCCTCGACTTCTTGATCTGCCTCAACTATCTTGCCACACACTCCCTCTATCATGCTTAGAGGACCTGCATACACAAGCAATAAACAAAGAAAAACAAAACTAAAAGTAAAATTAGTAAAAACTACACTAAAAAGAACAAAAACTATAGAAATATACATCTTCACGTGACACCACTCCCCTGCAGCGGCGCCATTTTGATTCTTATCGTGACCAACGACACTAACCTATGGTACGAGTGTCTACGATCGTCGATAATAAAGTAACCCAACCAAGGGTTGGGGTCGTGTCCCAAGGGAGTGGTAGTGAAAATAGTAGTTAAACTAGAATTTTATTCTAATTAGTTGTAGTTTAAAATAAATTTTTGAATTAAAAGCAAAGTAAATTTGATCGATGACACAAAAGTGTCAAATATCGATGGGTTTTTTTTGTCACAAGTAGTAAAAACAACAAAAATAAAGAGAAAATTTAAGTATGGGGAGAAGTTCTTGGGATGTTAAATTAAACCTTGATAAGTAAAGGAAGAAGAATGGAGAAGACCCACTTCCAATTTGGGGAAGATTAACTCCTTCTCTCTTCAAGTCTCCCAAAAACCTTCTCCAAACTTGAGAGAAAATATGAAAGCTAAAGTAAAAATTATAATATTGTTCAGACTCTCATGTTTCACACAAAAACTAGTAAAGCGTTTAGTATTTATAGACTTCACAAAATAGTGTTGGGATCGCTCGGCGAGGTTAGTTGCGAACACCGAATGACTCGGCGATTCACCCTTATTCTAGTTCATCACCGTTTGTGCTTTGCCTTCAGCATCTGTGCATTCTGGATCATTGGGCGGTATATTTATGCTTCATTGAACTGATCGGCGAAACGCCGACTGCTTCTTTCATCGCCTTTTTTATCCTTCTCCTTCAGGGCTTCGCGTACTGGAACAAAGGGCGGAGTGCAGCCCTTCGGCGAATCACCAAGCATGCATGGCGATGCTCAGGCTTCAGCTTCTACGTTCTTTTCAGCCTTTTTATTCTGTTTTGCGCCTAAGTGTCCATGTTTCCATTAAAACTTCAAATACCTGAAACTTAAGTGTTTTCATCAGATATTTAGACTAAATAAGCATTTGAGAAAACTATTTCTATTAAAGTAAAGCCCTAAATGAGTCCAATTTGTGGACTCATCATGTATGTGAATATTGCATTATTGATCACATAAATTTTAAACGAGCATATATTAATGATGGATGCCTTGTATCACTTCTTGATTGTATGATTATTGAGAATATACTTGTGATTGTGATTGTGATTGTGGCTTGTTGAATGGATCGGGTGTTGCATTCTGAGACACAAACTTTGATCGGTTGCCACGTTCTGGCATAATTATGGGATCGATTGCCATGTTTTGACATAATTATGAGATCGGTTGCCGCGTTTTGACATAAACATTGGATCGGATACCACGTTCTGGAATGCTAACTGTTTGGGTTTGGGTTCCATGATAGAAATAATGCTTTGATATAATTGTGTATCTTAAGAAATGAGAAATTGTTCGTTGTTCGTAAATATGATGATATTGTATATGTTCGATATATGCATCTGATTATATTATTGTATTGACTTATGTATGTTACACTTAGTGGGATAGTTTTGTGATCCTACCAGTACATTGTGGTTGTGTACTGATACTGCACTTGCTCTTTCTTTTTTGAGTACAGGGCATCTTCAGGGGGTTATCGACAGACCTCGTTTAGAAGATCAATGATCGTCGATCGAATTAAAGGGTGAGCAAGCTCTTTCAGGCTTCCATGAGTTCTCTTTCGTCTATGTCCACCATTTTGGACTTAGACTATTGCACTAGGATTTCTTATGTTTAGTATGGGGTTGTACCCCTTCTTGTTTAGACTTGTTAAACTTTAGATGTTTTGGTACATTGACTTTCAGGTTCTAGGTGTATTTTTCCATATTGTTAGTTGTTAGATCTTTTGGAAGTTTATGGGAACTTCAGTTTTAACTATATAACTTGCTTTTGTATCTTTAAATGCTTTAATTTTTGGTTTAGTTGCTTGGTTTGGGTTGTAGTAGTGATTCTCCCATCGAAGGGTTAGTGTGGGTGTCAATCACGACGGTCTGGGTCATGACAAAGTTGGTATCAGAGCCTATGTTCGTTGATCTTGATGTACCAAAATGAGTCTAGTAGAGTCTTGCGGAATGGTACGGGGACGCCTTTACTTTTTTTCGAGAGGCTATAGGACTTTAGGAAATCTCTTCATTTTCTCTTGTCTCCTTTCGTGCTATGATTTGATTCCAATTGGTATCTGGCGATTCGAATTGGTATCTAACCTCTTTTACTCTTCTGTTCGCAGATGGTTAACACTAGATTAAACGGCATCAGGCCCGTAGCTCTCGCCAATGCTCCAGCTGAGGAATCTACAGCAAGAGGTCGCGGTCGAGGTAGGGGTAGAGAAAGAGGTAGGGGTAGAGGCCGAGGAAGAGTGACGCCTACTAGAGATGGGGTACCGATCGGAAATGCTCCCCAAAATGAGGCCCCTCATGTGCATCATAAAGAGTTAGAAGAGGATATTGAGGTTGAAAATGATGAGGAGGTTGGAAAAGAGGAAGAGGTGCAGGCTGAGACTATAGACCCAGTGTTAGCTCAACAGATCATGTAATTCTTGAAAGGGATGGTTGGTCGTGAAGTGCTTCCTTCTGTTCAAGCAACTCAAGCTCCTACTAATCCCCTTGTTGCTAGCACTGCGCCCAAGGTGAGTGGGACTGGAGGTAATGATGCTTTCTTCTGTCCTTTGTTGGGTTCTGTTATGATTGGTAATGAGCATGAAATGTTAACTATGTTTTTTAAGCTAAAGCCTCCTGTATTTCTTGGTTCTGAGAGTGAGCATGCTTATGAGTTTATCTTAGACTGCTATGAGAGGCTTCATAAGTTGGGAATTATCCATCAGCATGGGGTTGAGTTCGTGACTTTTCAGCTTCAATGTGAGGCTAAGCAGTGGTGGAGGGCTTATATGGAATATAGACCTTCAACTTTACCTCCACTTACTTGAACCCAATTTCATGCTCTGTTTCTAGAGAAGTATGTGCCTAGAACTTTGAGAGATCGCAAGAAGGATGAGTTCATGGCTTTGGAGCAAGGTGGTATGTCTGCGGCTGCTTATGAGGCCAAGTTCCATGTTTTGTCTAGATATGCTACTCAATTGGTGACTACTGAGAAGGAGAGGATTTCTTTAATTATTAGGGAATTAAACTCTGAGTTGCAGGTATTATCTGTTCATATGACCTCTGCAGGGAGAAGCTTGAATGAGGTAACAGACTTTGTGAAGAAAGTGGAGGGGGTGAGGCGAGACGGTCAGGCTAAGGCATTGGCAAAAATGGCCAAGAACTTGGCTAACTTTCAAGGTTCTTACTCCAGGTGGTCCGAAAGGCCAACGCTTGCAGCCAGGCCAATTCAGTTTGCTATGCCCACCTCTACAGGTAATTACTCAGGAACTCCACCTCATAATTTGATTCAATATAGCCAGGGAGTCGCGCCTTCAGCCGGGAGAAGACCATATTTTGATCGTACATGTTACAATTATGGAGAGCCTGGGCACATGAGGAGAGATTGTCCCCACCCGTACATGATGGATTCCACACAATAGAAGACTAGAGCAGTGGTACCCACGAGAAATGGTAATAATGGTCGAGGCATCCACAAGGTGGGCGATGAGGTAATCAGCGAGGCCGTGGAAGTAGAGGAAATGGTAATGCAGATAGAGGTAACGTGCAACCAGGCAGGGAAGTGGTTCATCAAGATGATAAGGCTCAATGTTATGCCTTTCTGAGAAAGAATGAGGCAGAGGCGTCTGACACCGTGATCACAGGTACTATTCTTGTCTGTGACCAGATGGCTAATATGTTATTTGATCCGAGTTATACTTATTCATATGTATCTGTGCGATTTGCCTCAGAATTTTCTATGATTTGTGATATACTTGATGCCCCTATCCATGTTTCTACCCCAGTTGGAGAGTCAGTCATAGTCACTCATGTCTATCGTGCTTGTCCTATTTTGTTATGGGTTTTTAGACTTGGGCTGATTTGATGATTTTGGATATGACTGATTTTGATATAATCTTAGGCATGACTTAGTTGTCCCCCTATTATGTTGTACTTAATTGTAATACTAAGTTTGTAACTCTAAAAATTCCGGGAAGGGAAAAATTAGAGTGGGAAGGGGTGTACAAGCCAAAGCAAGTTAAGATCATATCCTCCATTCGAGCTAGAAAATCGGTATGGCAGGGTTGTTTGGCTTATTTGGCTCATATTATGGATGTTGAGGTTAAGCTCTATCTATTGAGTATATTCCTATGGTGTCAAAATTTAGAGAGGTGCTTCCTAATGACTTGTCTGGTATCCCTCCGGATAGAGATATATACTTCTACATTGATTTAGAACCTGGTACCCACCCCATTTCTATCCCTCCATATCGCATGGCTCCGGCGGAATTAAGAGATCTTAAGGCTCAATTCCAAGAGCTTCTTGATAGAGGATTTATTCGTCCTAGTTCTTCCCCATGGGGTTCTCCAGTTTTGTTTGTTAAGAAAAAAAAATGGAAGTATGAGAATATGTATAAATTACCAGCAATTGAATAGGGTGACTATTTAAAACAAGTATCCTTTGCCTCGAATAGATGATCTTTTTGACCAAATACAAGGTGCATCAGTTTTCTCCAAGATTGATCTAATGTCTGGTTACCATCAATTAAAAATTACGTACGAGGATGTACCCAAGACGGCGTTTAGAACCCGCTATGGGCACTATGAGTTTCCAGTTATGTCTTTTGGTATGACTAATGCGGCTGCAACTTTCATAAGCTTGATGAATGGGGTGTTCAGGTCGTTTCTTGATTCGTTATAGTCTTTATTAATGATATTTTGGTCTATTCGAAAAGTGAGGAAGAGCATGCCGACCATCTTCGTATTATTTTGGGTGTTCTTGGGAAACAAAGGTTGTATGCTAAATTCTGTAAGTGTGAATTTTGGTTGACTTCGGTTGCATTTTTGGGACATGTAGTTTCAAAACAAGGGGTAATGGTATATCCTCAAAAGATGAGGCGGTTAAGAATTGGGTTGGGACTAGCTCTATGACGGAAGTTAGGAGTTTTGTAGGGGCTCGCTAGCTACTATCATCGAATTGTGAAGAAATTTGCTTCTATTGCCACTCACTTGACTAATTTGACCAAAAAGGAGATACAATTTGAATGGACTGAAAAATGTAAGGAGAGCTTTCAAAAGCTCAAGACTCTTTTGACCACCGCCCCTATTCTAGCATTACCGGTGGATGGTAAGGATTTTATTGTTTATTATGATGCTTCACGTTCTGGTTTAGGTGCTTTATTGATGCATGATAAGAATGTTATAGCTTATGCATCGCTTCAAGTGAAGGTGCATGAGAGGAATTATCCAACCCATGATTTGGAGTTGGTAGCGATAGTGTTTGCTCTTAAGATCTGACGGCATTACCTCTATGGGGTTAAGTGTGAAGTGTTTACTTATCATCATAGTTTGCAGCATGTGTTCACTAAAAAGGATCTGAATTTGAGACAGCGAAGGTGGATGGAGTTACTCAAGGATTATGATGTGATCATTCAATACCATCCAGGTAAGGCTAATGTAGTAGCAGACGCTTTGAGTCGAAAAGCGGTGAGTATTTGTAGTTTAGCTTGCTTAAGTGTAACCAAGCAACCTTTTGCTAAGGAAATTCAGACCTTAGAGTCTAAGTTCATGCAGTTGGGCATCTCAGAAAGAGGCGGGGTGTTAGCTACCATTGAAGTGAGGGACACATTTATTGAAGAGATCAAGGCCAAGCAATTTGAGGATGAGAATTCGAATGAACTTAAGAAGAAGACTGTGAGTGGTAAGGCACACGAGACCACTCGTGATGCGGAAGGTGTGCTCAATTTTAAAGGAAGAATCTATGTTCCTAGAGTAGATGACTTGATTCAAAAATTGATGGCAGAGTCTCATGGTTCTCGATATTACATTCATTCGGGTGTGACCAAGATGTATCAAGATTTGAAGCGAATTTATTGGTGGCCGGGCATGAAGAAGGATATAGCGGAGTTTGTGGATAAGTGTCAAAATTGTCAACAAGTGAATTATGAACACCAAAGGCCTGTAGGATTGCTTCAAAGATTGCCAATTCCGGAATGGAAGTGGGAAAGGATAACAATGGATTTTGTGGTTGGTCTTCCCAAGACTTTGGGGAAGTTTGATTCTATTTGGGTAGTGGTTGATAGATTGACTAAGTCATCCTATTTTATTCTGGTAACAATAGATTACAATGCTGAACAATCGGCTACAGTTTACGTGAAATAGAAAGTGAGGTTGCATGGGTACCCCTCTCTATCATCTTAGACCGTGGTACCCAATTCACATCCAAGTTTTGGAGGAAGTTACATGATGAATTGGGCACGCAACTCACTTTTAGTACAACCTTCCATCCACAGACAGACGGGAGGTCAGAGAGGACTATTCAAGTGTTAGAATACATGTTGAGGGCATGCGTGATTGATTTTGGACGGCATTGATATAAATGCATCCCTTTGTGTGAGTTCTCCTATAATAATAATTATCACTCCAGTATAGATATGGCACCATTTAAGGCACTCTATGGGAGGGGATGTAGATCACCCATAGGATGGTTTGAGGCTGAAGATGTGAAACCTTTGGGGGTTGATTTAGTAAAGGATGCTCAAGATAAGGTGAGTGGCATTCAAGTTAAGCTTCTAGCAGCCCAGAGTAGACATAAAAAGTATGAAGACCATAAGGTAAGAGATATGGCTTTTTATACTGGTGAGAATGTTCTTCTTAAGGTATCACCCATGAAAGGGGTGATGAGATTTGGCAAGAAAGGCAAGCTAAGTCTGCAGTACATTGGTCCCTTTGAGGTTCTTAAATGTGTAGGACCGGTAGTGTATAGATTGGCTTTACCTCCTAATCTATCGGGTGTTCATCTTGTATTTCATGTGTCCATGTTGAAGAGATATCATGGTGATGGGGACTACATCATTAAGTGGGACTCAATTGTGTTAGACAAAGACCTCCAATATGAGGAAGAACCGATTGCAATTCTTGATTGTGATGTGCGTAAGTTCAAGACCAATGATATTAAGTTCGTGAAGGTTCAATCGAAGCATCGTCCAGTTGAGGAAGCTACTTGGGAGACCGAGAGGGACATGTGAAACAGGTATCCCCAATTGTTTGTCGATTCAGGTACTACTTCATTCCTTTCTTAGACTATTTTTCCTAAGTTTTCACTCGGGGATGAGTGATGGGTAAATTGGTATCTATTGTACCGACCGGGTTCCGTAGTTATAGAAAATTCAACAGGGAAAAATTTTGGGTCGGAAAACCTTTTAGTAGTAACTTGGAATTTCTCAACCTATTCCAGATTTGGACGAAATTGGAGTCACTAAAGTCTAGAGAAATTTGGTAGCAATTGGGTGATATATTTATGATTTTGATTTCATGAGTAGTTAGATAAGTCATTAAGGAATCCGTACAACTTTACGGAATTGAATTCGGGCGAGTAGAACTCCTGGAATTGATCTTAGCGTGAACGGGTAGTTTCTGAGTGTCGTTGGTTGAAGGCGTGTTATAAAATGGGGGTTTTGAAATTCTTTAAATAGCTCACTATTTCGTGCAAGCCGCTTTGGCGGTTACTTCGGTCGCCAGGGCGGGGCCGTTGTAGCAGGGTGAGGGTCGTTGTGGTGGGCCAGACGCGACTTAAAGTCATAAATAAACCCCAAAAATATTTTATTCTACAATTTTTGAACTTGAGAGCTAAAGAACGAACCCAGGAGACTTCTTGACAGTTTTCCACCATTCTTGAGGCTAAAGGTAAGATTTAAACTCCCCAATCCATTTTTTTATCCGTAGAACGTAATCTAATGGGTAATTATCGATGGGGGAGGGTTTTGATCTAGAATCTATGGTGGAAACAACCCTATTTTGGGTACTTGGGATCATGGGTATGATCTAGGGTTCATAAAATTGTTAGGAATTTGGGTAATTAGTGATCGTTTATTGATTCTCGTATTATATTGATTGTTAGTAGACCAAGAACAAGCGGAACGAATCCGGAAAGGGAAGGATCAAGTTTCTTAGGGTTTCAAGCTTGTTTCGAGGTAGGTGATGGTTGTGATTCTATGATTGTGTGGTATATGTTTGTTCTTGCTTCATTATGATACATGTATGTATACGAATGTTGCATTATTGATCACATAAATTGTAAATGAGGATATATGAATGATGAATGCCTTAAATCACTTCTTGATTGTATGATTATTGAGAATATACTTCTGATTGTGATTGTGGCTTGTTGAATGGATCGGGTGTTGCGTTCCGACACACTATCTTTGATCAGTTGCCACGTTCCGGCATAATTATGAGATCGGTTGCCACATTCTGGCATAAACGTTGGATCGGGTACCACGTTTCGGTATGCTAAATCTTTGGGTTTGGGTTCCATGAGAGAACTAATGCTTTGATATAATTGTGTATCTTGAGAAATGTGAAATTTTTCGTTGTTCGTAAATGATGATGATATTATATATGTTCGATATATGAATGTGATTATATTGTTGTATTGACTTATGTATGTTACACTTAGTGGGATAGCCATGTGATCCTACCAGTACACTACGGTTGTGTACTGATACTGCACTTGCTCTTTCTTTGTTGACTACAGGGCATCTTCAGGCAGTTATTGACAGACCTCGTTTAGAAGATCAATGATTGTCGATCGAATTAAAGGGTGAGCCAGTTCTTTCAGGCTGCCATGAGTTCTTTTTCATGTATGTCCACCATTTCAGACTTAGACTATTGCACTAGGATTTCTTATGTTTAGTATGGGGTTGTACCCCTTCTTGTTTAGACTTGTTGAACTGTAGATGTTTTGGTACATTGACTTTCAGGTTCTAGGTGTATTTTTCCGCATTGTTAGTTGTTAGATCTTTAGGAAGTTTATGGGAACTTCAGTTTTGACTATTTAACTTGCTTCTGTATCTTTAAATGATTTAGTTTTTGGTTTAGTTGCTTGGTTTGGGTTGTAGTAGTGGTTCTCCCACCGAAGGGTTAGTGCGGGTGCCAATCACGACGGTCTGGGTCGTGACAATTGATCTGATCCAAAATAACTTCATATTTTTGACTTTGACCTAATAAGAAATTTAATAAAGTATATAAGATTTTTGAATCATATATATCATCATAAATTAAAGATATGTATAATGTATCAAAACTTGGTCTTTATTAACATGCCAAGTTAAAATTAAAAATCATTTGCCAAATAAAGAAAAAAAGACATTCTTTATGAAACATAACTAAACATGTCAAGTGAAAAGTAAAAAAAAAGATCACTTGCCAAAAAAGAAAAAGATATTCTTAATGAAACGGACTAAAAAGCACTATAATATAAACTAATTAAAATAAAATAAAATAAAAAATAATTAAAATTCATATATTCAATAACTATACAAATTAATTCTTTAACTATAAGGGTAAAGGAGTAAATTTTCTTCTCATTTCAAACACTATAGACAAGTAATGTTATGGTTGAGTTAATTTCTTAAATTGTCATTTATATTTTATAAATCATTTATTAAAATTACTTTTTGATTTTTTTAAGACTATAAAATTACTCAATTATTAGTTTTTTTCCTCAAAATATACTAAACAACTAAAGTTTTCTTGTCTTACTTCACATGCCATGTCACATTAAACACCATATTCAATTCAAATTTAAAATTCTTATTTGAAAAGGAAAATAAATTAGAAAATATTATCTTCATAGAAGAACTTTTTTATGATCTTTTTTTTAATATGATAACACATACATTGATATACATAAAGCCTAATATTAAATAATGAAAAATGATATTTGATTAACTTTACAGAATTATACAACACACAAATCTTTTTTCAAATAAAGGCAAAACTTTGTGGTAAGTAATGTAACTTTTTTAGCGTAACTAGCAACTTTCTACGTAAATAATAAGTCCAAACTTTGGGTTTAATATATCTTCCAGAAAGCGAATGCTATGACTCTTTCATCGTCTTTGCTACTAAGACGTATAAAAAAATAAATGATATTTTTAATTTTTATCCATAATACATCGTCTTTGCTTGAAATGAACATACTTCATATGGAGTGACTTGAATTTTTAACTATCTTTAAAACTTTATATTTTTTTCCAACGATTCATAATCCAGTGAATAATAATATAGAGGGTTATTTGAGTGAGGAATTTTTTTTCGACAGGAAAGTCGTACTTTCTTTTTAATATTGGGACTGAAATTCTAACAGACTCGTAATACATGAGTAATGATTTTCCATTTGGAGACTCTTGAGTCTTGACACTTATATTTCAAACATTACATTAGAATCGAAGACATTTTTTCTTAATTGATCAGTAAATAATAGACTATAGTAATGTTATAATCATGTCAATAATTTTGTCTTAGTTTTCCCTCGCTTTCATCTAGAATCTATCTTGTTATTCTTTGTAGTGTCAAAGGAAGAAATTTCATTAAAAAAATCATGTTCTTTCATCTATATAATTAAAAAAATGGCAAAAATGACGATTTAATTTAAACTATATCGATAAACATAGCTTTACCGTCGCTTCTCTCACCCACCATTTAAAACAAACAAATGAGGAGGGGAGAATATCCCCCTGAATCAATATATGCTATCAACTTTAGGTGTCATTTGGTTCGTGAACAAGTTATATTAACCTAGACTATACCAATTAAGTGGATATGATAATACTATTAAATTGGTTGAAATATTTGTATTGATAGTAATTGGTTCTTGTTATATATAAATAAAAATATTATTTATATTTTATATTGTGATTATTATTTCTTATTTTCCATGTATTCAAACCAAACAAATTTCATGATTGCATAATTTGAACATGATATTTTCCAACTTTTTTGAAAATTTGGAGCTACAACTTGGTTAATTAAGTCTTGTGGAAGAATTTTAGATGGTGCTTTTAAATCAAATATCCAATTTAAGTTGATTAATATGAAGAATTTTATAAAGTATTACATTTTTAATTGATTTTTCAAATTAATAAAAAAAAACAATTCTTATTAAAGTCAACGGAGCTGGCCTTTTATAGGAGATGACAAAAATCAATGGCAAAAATAAAGGAAGTGTTACTTTCCAATTTAAAAAATTAATTAATTAAATAGGACAAACAACAAAATAAGAACTTAAAGGTTAAATTTTTCACGAAAACGTAGAAATTGAAAAAACATCAAACAACAATAGTAACACTTCATTGACAGACAAACCATATTATTCTACATGGATATATTGTTTAAACCTATGTAGTGAGAACCATTGCTGGCCCCAAGCGAACCCTTGGCCTGGCTTAACTTATAGTGGAAGACTTAATAATCAAGAAACAGTCTAAAGATATAACTAATGCAACTAACTTCAAGAGATAATAACTTAGCCAAAATGGCAACTCAAGTCTTAATGTATACAACTGAAAACGGAAAGACTAAAGAACTATAACTACTCATCTATAAAGCCTCTAAAATAAAGAGGTATGTCGGGACAAGACCCCCGATCATCCTAACAACTAAAGTACTAAATCAAAATAATAAGGGATCCTCCGAAAAGCAAGAAGGCACACCAACTGACTCTGAGTGCTCAACTAGATCAACGAGGCGCTGGATGCTAATCCTGGTTACCTGTGTCTACATCATAAAATGATGTAGGCCAAATGGCATCACTACATTGAATGTAAGAGTATGCGAGGGGAAAACTAAACATAACATAAGCTTGAAAGGAATCTTAAAGGAACAATTACCTTGGCTTTACTCAACTCATGAATAACTCAACTCAAATGCAAAGTAAAACAACAATAATGGTGCAATTATACAAATCATTTAAAAACAGGAGGTAGCAACTCAATTTGTTAAAGAAATGCAATTACAACTCAGTTTACATATAAAGTAATATAATAATGTGGGAGTTTGTCTAACTGACAACCACCACTATTAGCCTAAGTGATGATACAACGTCTTGCCCACACTCCTAGAAATGTCCTATATTTTTCCGTCATATAGGATGCCTTAACTAAGTGGATCCACTAATCTATGCTAAAAAGCACTAAGGAATCATCTAAAAAGTATGATCATTTCTACCCATGATGGCTACGTGATTTATGGACACTTGAGTTATTATGAACTCGCGTCCCCATATCGGTGCTCAATACTACTCCCAAAATATGCTCAGCTCACATGTTTTAAAAACAAAACTCTTTCTTTGGTTTGAGACAATTACTCAAAACTTAGCTTAAAAGCTCTCTTGGAAATCGGTGTTTCCTTTCTTGCTCAAATGTGAAAATATTTTAACTCTTGGGAATACTTAGTTCTCGTATAATCTTTGAAGAAATGAACTTTATTCTTACTCTTTACTCAACTCAAAGATTAAGTCTTAAAACAAAGTTAAAACGTTTGTAAAAGACTTTTTGAAAACTCTATGAACTTCTCTTGACTTAACTCTTAACCTTTTGATTTAACTCTTAACTTTCCATAATTGAATTATGGATTCAAGTTTCATGATCTCATGTTTATGGATGATTTCATGATGTTTACAAATACCTTAGAGTATAGAAATTGACTAGAAAACATAGGTACGTTGCGAAGGAACTAGAACAGAAAGAAAAGGGAAAAGGTGGAAGAACTGGCGTCCCTGGCGCTCTGAGAGGCGCGGGGCACCAGCCCTTGAATTTCAGGGACTGACTTGGGGCTCTCTGGCTTGTGCGGCGCCCCAGAGTTCAAACAGCAGTGCCCCAGTTGGGGCGCTCTGGCTGGGGCGGCGCTTCAGGCCCCTACCCAAGTGGGTTTCGACTTTTCTCCTTCGTTTTTCAACTCTAAACCCCCTATTTCAATTTGGTTCTTTCCCCCAAATGCTTAGAATAAACTATATCATCAGTATATGTAATATTCTACTCGAAAACACACCTAAAATCATGAATCAAACTCAAGAAACTTCAACAACAAAAACCCACAACATTTCGAATGAATTATCATCAAGAACTCATAAGGTTTGGTTTCAAAACAATACAACTTCGCTGAATTGAGTCATGATTGGCGCGTGGGTGAACTAACCCAACTCTATGTGATCTCACATACCTCGTAGGGATTAACCCTTGGCGAAATCAACACGCAATTCTCCTAGAAATCGACGAATATTCTTTACTTTTCTTCTCCTTTCTCCTCTTTTTTCTTTTCTCCAAGCCCTAGCGTGAATTTTCAATTGTCTAAACTGATATAATTTCGATTAGACCCCAATTAAACTCCTAAAATCGAAATAAAATAATTGGGTAAGGAAAAGACCAAACTAGCCTTCCAAAATCTGGATTAGACTTTCTTTATTTGAACAGCCAGGCTTCAAATGGGCATATCTCACTCATACGAACTCGAAATCACGCAAAATTGCCGGAGTTGGAAAGATAATTCCAAGATCCTTCCTAAGGTATATAGAAGCACACCTAACTCATCCTGACATAGGAGTTATGGTCGTTTGAAGTTGACCAAAAACTCAAACTTAACTTAACTTAACCAATTTTCCAAATTTTTTTCATTCTTTCCTAAAATGACTATTTCCAATTCTATCTCTTTCTAGTTCTTTCAATTAGCGAGATGTTACAATATCTCCCCCTTGGAACATTCGTCCTCAAATGAGATTACTCTTACTAGGCTAAGGGTGTAACATCTAACATTCAGCTCAAACACCCAACAAGTAAATCTAACGCATCAAGTATATAAATTAAAAATTACCAAGAAGAGAATTAGTACCTGCTCTGGAATTTCTCCGGGCACAAAGAGATGTGGATATCTCTTTTTCATATACTCCTCAGCTTCCCAAGTAGCCTCCTCAATAAACTGGTTCCTCTAAAGGACTTTGACTGATTCTACTTTCTTAGTCCTCAACTTGCGAACTTGGCGATCTAGAATTTGAATCGGAATCTCCTCATAGGACAAACTATCCTTGATACCAATATTTTCAGTTGGTATGATAAGTGAAGGATCTCCCATGCACTTTTTCAATTTGGAGACGTGAAATACCAGATGAACCACTGCTAACTCTTGTGGTAGCTCTAACTCATAAGCTACATTGCCAATCCTCTTGGATATTTTGTAAGGACTAATATACCGGGGACTAAGCTTCCCCTTCTTACCAAATCTCATAACACCTTTCATGGGTGAAACTTTCAAGTATACCCAATCATCTACTTCAAACACTAACTCCCTTCTCCTAACATCAGTGTAGGATTTCTGACGACTCTGTGCCATTTTCAACCTCTCTTGAATGACTTTCACCTTCTCCATAGATTGATGAACTAAGTCTGGTCCTATCAACTCTTTTTCACCAACTTCAAACCATCCAATAAGAGATCTGTGATGAGTCCACAAATTGGACTCATTTAGGGCTATATTTTGATAGAATTCGTGTCCTCAAATACATATTTTGTCTCAATAGCTGATGAAAACCCTTAAGTTTTAGGTATTTGGAGTTTGAGGGAAAGCATGGACACTACTTAGCAAAGGGAACAAAAGTGGCTTAAAGAACGAAGAAATGAAGGCATGAGGATCGCCGAGTCCAGTCGGTGACTCGTTGATGAGCCTGGAGATCGCCTTTTTTCCAGTTTGCTGAGACCTAAAGGAAAGGATCAAATCGGCGGAGAAAAAGAGCAGTCGGCGTGTCGCCGAGCAATTTTGTGAATTAGTACTATGTCGCCCAATGATCCAAACACGACAATGTTGAAGGATAGAGCAAAACGGCGATGAAACCTACCAAAGGGCGGATCGCCGAGTTGATCGGCGATCTCGACTAAAGACGCTGAATGATCCGCTGCAACATAGATTTTTTACAACTATAAATACTCGTTGAGAGTCATTATTTTAGGATCGAATATTTAGCTTTGAACAATAATTTTTCCGACTTTGCTTCTATTTTGGAGTTCTAAGTTTGGAGAGGGTTTTGAAGAACTTGAAGGTTCAAACGGTTTCAACTCCAAGATTTTGGACTTGGGTCTTGTGGATTCTTCACTCTTGACTTGTTTTCAGACTTAAATCTTTATACCCATTTGAATGCAAACTCATTTTGGTATAAATTTCTATCTCTTTAGCATGTCTAGCTAAAACCCCAATTCTTGGGGTGTGATTTTGTGAATATGGGTTAGATTATTTGTTGGGTCTTGCTTGTTGGTGGTTTATTTGTTGTTTGGATGTGATTTCGTTTAGTAGTTGTGGTGGAACTTAATGAAATTGTAGTTGCAAATACGATTTCACCTTTGTGTTTTTGGCTTGCTCGAGAGAGAGATCGTAAAACTAAGACTACTAAATTGATGGCTGGTGGGAGTGGGTCGACATGAGGATCAGCTCGAGAGAGTGAACCCTAGTCTCATTCCCACACACTCAGCTCGAGAGAGTGAGTGGGCTAAAGAGGAGATTGTTCTTCATGCGGCAAGTGGGTGTCCGAGAGGAACCCATTTGATTCCGGGTAAGTTGCTCAAGAGAGAATTTATCCCCACTGTAGTCTAGCCTAGTCACAAATATTCAATGAATTTACTACCAAAAGGATGTACCCAACAATTTAGTCTATCCCATATTCCTATCACATCCCAAGAATCCCGTCTCCATATTAGTACATTTATTTATTTTCACTATTTTTGTTGTGTTTGCTTACTTGTGACAAACCCCCATTGTTAATTGACGCTTGCATCACCTCCTTTGATTTAATATGTTTATATTTGATAATATTTTTAGCTATGACTAATTAGAACTTAATTTTATTTTCTATTAATTTTCACCACCACTCCCTTTGGGACTTGACCCCAACCCTTGGTTGAGTTATTATACTATTGCACGATCGTAGACACTTGTATTGGAAGTTGTGTCTTGATTACGCAAATATCAAAATGGCGCCGCTGCCGGGGAGTGGTATCGGTTGAGAATTTTTAGTTTAATAACATTTTTGTTCTTCTTAGTTGTAGTTCACTTACTTCATCTTCAGTTTTGTTTCGCGTGCTTATGTTAAGAACAGGAAAGATGAACATGCATGAGGATGAAATGAAGGACAATCAAGCTGGTCATCGAGATGGTATAGACGATTTAAATAGTGTCTATAATCCGGATCAGTCAAGAGGAATGGGTGCAATTTACATCCCTCAACCTCATGAGAATGCGATGTTTGAAGTCACTAGCACAACTCTTCACCTTCTCCAAATGAGAGGACTGTATGGAGGGCTTGATCACAAAGATCCGCATGAGCACATCAGAAGCTTTACAAAGGTTTGCAACCCTTTTTAATTCAAAGGTGTGTCATAAGAGTCAATTCGGCTGTAGTTTTTCCCATTATCTTTGAAAGTAGAAGCAAGCAAGTGGTTAACCGAGTTAAAAAAAATCCATCACATCATGGAAGGAGCTGGTCATAGCATTCAACACAAGATTCTTTCCTCCATCAAAATGATGAAGCTTAGAGACGAAATTCAAGGGTTCAAACAAAGAAAAGGGGAACCACTCCATGAAGCATGGATGAAATTCAAGAAGCTCTTACTTAAATGCCCAACTCATGGGCTACCAACCGATTTGTTGCTCCAATATTTCTACCGGAGCTTTGATTTGGTTAATAAAGGAGTGGCTGATCAGTTGGTACGAGAAGGATTAATGTTACAAACATTTGAGGTGGCTTCATTTCTTCTAGATGACATGACTAGAATAAATCAAGCGTGGTATACAAAAGATGATCATGTTTCCCATTCAACTTTAGACTAACACAAGAGCAATTGGATAAAGAAAAAGAGAGGGATGAAAACATCAAGAAGATGTTGACTCAGATGGAAGTTCTACAGGAGCATATGAAATGAACCTGTGGAGTGTTCAGAGTTGAGGAGGGTTCATCAAAGGGGAGTGCAAGTAGTCCTCGTGTGAATGATTTGCTTTCACACATCCTTGACAAAGTTGGAGGCTCGGACGATTTATTGAAAGGAATGAAAGATAATTTCTCATCCTTGAACAATAAAGTGAACTCACACGCATATGCAATCAAAATCCTTGAAGGAAAATTAAGTTTACTTACAATACAATTGAAACAAAAAATAGAAATGGATAATGAAGATAGGGGACTGGCCGTTGTCACTCGGAGCGAAAAAGAAGTAAAAGGTGATATGATGAGAAATGAGGAAGGTCACTTCCCAACTGCAAGCAATGATGTGGAGGTCGAAGAAATAACCATCCCACAAGACATCATAAAGGAACCGCAAATTAATGTGGAGAAACAAAAACCATGCCTAAACAGAAAGCAGCCTTTATCGAAGATATCTCTTCCATTTCATAAACATCTCATAAAGAAGAATGAGGATGAAAGGTTTAAGAAGTTTATATCGGTATTCAAAACCTTAACGATTAATCTCCCTCTCATTGAAGCATTATTAGAAATGCCGAGTTACGCCAAATTCATGAAGGAGTTAGTCACTAGAAAGAGGAGCTTGGATTATAAGATGATCAAAGTCTCTCATAGTTGTAGTGCAATTATGTCAAAGGAGTTGATCGAAAAGAAAGATGATCCGGGGGCATTCACCATCTTGTGCACCATAGGCATGCTCAAGTTCTCAAAAGCCTTATGTGATCTGGGAGCAAGTATTAATCTGATGTCGTATGCTATTTATAGACAACTCGGGTTGGGTGAACCACAGGCTACAACTATGAGACTCGTGATGGCTGACAGATCGATCAAACATCCAGTGGGGATACTTTATAACATTCTGGTTAAGGTTGACAGATTCATTTTTTTCTGCCGATTTTTTCATACTCGGTTGTGACATAGATGCCGAAATTCCTATAATCTTGGGAAGACTATTCTTGGCAACTGGAAGAGCGTTGGTGGATGTCGAGAGTGGGGAATTGAAATTTCGGGTCAACGATGATTGAGTCACCTTTGACGTGTGCAAATCAATGAAACACCCGAGTGACATTCATGTAATCTCAACTGATGATGTAACTGACGAGGTTGTGGCTAGTGTTTTGATGTGTAGCAAAGAACCTCTTGAAGTTGTGTGGGCTAACGAAGAAGAGTTTGAGGTTCAGGTTCAAGATGAAGTGGTAGTCCCATTTTCAAGTAAAGGGGAATTCACAAAGACTCCAATTAAATTGAACATCGACTTGATAAATCGAGAGAGCCCTCCTACCAAACCATCAACCGAAGAACCACCAAGTCTCAAACTTAAGATATTACCTTTGCATCTCCAATACGCTTTCTTAGGAGCAAATAACACCTTGCCGGTGATTATTGCGGCTGACTTACTTGATTGGCAAGTAAAATTGCTCCTTGAAGTTCTAAAAATGTATATAAAAGCCATCGGTTGGATGATCACTGATATAGTGGGGATTCCTCCAGGCATTTGCACACATAAAATTCAACTTGACAGTGATTCTAAACCAAGTGTTGAACATCAGCAAAGATTAAACCCACCAATGCAAGAGGTAGTGAAAAAGGAGATAATAAAGTGGTTGGATGCAGGAGTAATCTACCCTATTGCGGATAGCAAATGGGTCAGTCCGGTGCAGTGTGTACTGAAAAAGGATGAGTCACGTTTGTCCCTAATGAAAATGGAGAGCTTGTATCTTTACGACCAGTGACAGAATGGAGAGTTTGCATGGACTATCGAAAATTAAACTCATGGAATGAAAGGGATCATTTCCCCATGCCCTTTATGCATCAAATGCTCGACCGACTATCCGAGAGAGGATGGTATTGCTTTTTGGATGGGAACTCGGGCTATAACCAAATCTCCATCACTCCGAAGGATCAAGAGTAAACAACCTTTACATGTCCATATGGTACTTTCGCCTTCAAACGAATGTCATTCGGATTATGTAATGCCCCGGCTACCTTTCAACGCTGCATGCTATCAATCTTTGTTGACATGGTGGAAGACTCAATGGAAGTATTTATGGATGATTTCTCAGTCGTGGGTGACTCATTTGAAGAATGCTTAAAGAACTTCGGACAAGTGTTTCAAAGATGTGTCGAGACCAATTTAGTCTTAAATTGGGAAAAGTGTCATTTCATAGTTAAGGAAGAAATTGTGCTTGGTCACAAAGTATCACAACAGGGGCTAGAAGTCGACAAAGCAAAAGTCAAAGTAATCAAGAAATTACCACCTCTAATTTCCGTAAAGGGAGTTTGAAGTTTCCTGGGACATGCTGGATTTTATAGGAGATTCATCAAAGACTTCTCAAAGATTTCACTTCCTCTATGCAAACTTTTGGAAAAAGAGGTAACATTCAACTTTGATGATGCTTGTATGACAGCTTTCAAATGCCTGAGAGATAAGCTAATTTCCACCCCAATCATCATTAGTCATGAATGGTCAGAACTATTTGAAGTAATGTGTGATGCAAGCGGCATGGCATTGGGCGTAGTGTTGGGTCAGAAACGAAACAAACTTTCTCATCCCATTTACTATGCAAGCAAGTCGTTAAACAATGCTCAACGTAACTACACAGTTACCGAGCAAGAGTTACTCGATGTGGTCTATGCATTTGAGAAGTTTCGTGCATACTTGCTAGGTACTAAGGTGATTATCAACACTGATCACGCTGCTTTGCATTATCTAATGGCAAAGAAAGACTCAAAACCCAGATTGATCAGGTGAGTGCTTTTATTGCAAGAATTCAATTTTGAGGTTAAGGATAGAAAGGGTTTTGAAAATCAAGTGGTTGTTCACTTGTCGAGATTGGAAGGCAGGGATAAAGATAGCCAGAGATCGACATAAAGGATGTGTTTCCCGATGAGCAGATATTCATAGTGAACCTCACATAGCCCCCTTGGTATGTTGATTTTGCAAACTATTTGGTGTGTGGATTAATACCGGATGAACTAAACTTTTACCAACAAAAGAAGTTTTTATTCGATGTTAAGAAATATTTGTGGGACGAGCCATATTTGTTTAGACAGTGTGCTGACCACATCATCAGAAGATGTGTCCCAGAAGAAGAAGCTAGGGAGATCCTGCACGCTTGTCATGCTTCGCCAGTGGGAGGGCATCCTGGTGGTGTTCGGACAGCAGCTAAGGTGCTACAAAGTGGGTATTACTAGCCGTTTCTTTACAAAGATGCGCAGGAGGTTTTTAAGAGGTGCCCACAATGTCAAAAGCAAGGTCGTGTGTCCAAAAGGCACGAGTTGCCTCTAACACCCATTCTTGAAGTGGAGTTGTTCGATGTGTGGGGAATCAATTTTATGGGCCCATTTGTTATCTCATTTGGCAACAAATACATCTTGGTGGCTGTGGATTATGTGTCTAAATGGGTAGAAGTTGTTGCTCTTTCAAATAATGAGGGAAAAAGTGTTTTTCAATTCTTGAAGCGATACATTTATGCAAGATTTGGGACTCTGCGAGCAATTATTAGCGATGGGGGATCACATTTCTGTAACAAATGGTTCTTAGCTGCATTGAGTAAGTATGGGGTTAAGCACAAAGTGGCAACACCGTACCATCCCCAAACAAGTGGCCAAATCGAAGTGTCAAACAAGGAGATCAAAGGCATTTTGGCAAAGACAGTGAATGTAAATTGAACTGATTGGTCGCGAAAGTTGGATGACGCACTATGGGCATATCGCACCACTTATAAAACTTCAATCGGTATGTCGCCGTATCAATTAGTTTTTGAGAAATCTTTCCATTTACCAGTCGAGCTGGAACATAAAGCAATGTGGGCATTGAAAGCTCTGAATTTGGACTGGGTAAAAGCTTCAAAAGAAAGAGTAGAGCAGTTGAACGAGTTGGACGAGTTCAGGTTTAAAGCTTATGAAAGTTCAGCTCTCTACAAGGAAAAGATGAAGAAATGGAATGATGATATGATACTCCAGCGAGAGTTTAAGGTGGGAGATTGGATGTTGCTATACAATTAACGATTGAATTTGTTCCCTGGCAAGTTCAAATCAAAATGGTCAGGACCATTTAGAGTGACACGAGTGTTCCACAACGACGCTATAGAAGTAAAAGGTCAAGAAAGACACAACTTTAAGGTGAACGGGCAACGTTTGAAATTATACTTTGGTGAATGTCAGGAAATTTCTTCGATTGAAGTGGTGTACCTGGAAGATGCTTGAGAGCATTTCCACGTCGAGCCACGATGTTAAATAAGGCGCTTCTTGGGAGGCAACCCAAGTTTTACCGTTTTAAATAAAAGTATATTGGTTGTGCAGGTGAAAGGGTGGAGAGTGATCGACAAGTGCAAGTTGGCAAACTACAAGTCCATTTTGTGAATCGCTAAAGGGTTCGGTGACCCCGAACCAGACCGTCGTTAGACTCAAGACCAAGTTACATTGGAGTCTATAAAACTCGGAGACCACAAAGAATTATTGGTGAATCGCCGATCATGTTGATGATACCGAAGAAGACAGCCGTTGGACTCCACAATAACTGGAGATCCTATAAATTTTGGCGAGGCATGTGATAACTTGGCAAAATGCCAAGTGATTTGATGATCGGGACCAATGTCGTCGAATGGGCAAAAACTGGACGGTCTTGCAGGCCAAAGGTTTGAAATTTTCAAACACATTCCCTCTTACTCACTTTTTCATCTTCCAAAAATCACACCTACACTCTAGTTTTACATACCTAGCATCTTTGAAGTATTTTTAGTGTCGAATTGTGCTACGAGTTGGATTACATTGCCTCCTAGCATCTTGATATCCATTTGGACAGCATAACAGAAATGGCTAGACCAAAAGTAGCTGGAAGATATTTTCCACCCCGACAAATGGATAGATCAAACTCCAAGCCGACACATCGGGCACTGATTCCCAGACAAATGGAGCGACTGCTTAGACAGGATCCCCTCTTTACCCCCCTCTGTGTCTTATTTATCTTTACTTTTGGATATTTATTCGCATTTGAGGACAAACGTTTTTTGTTTTTGGTGGGGTGAGGCTCACCTTTTGTATGCTATTTGTTATTCGTGTTTTTGTGTATATATTTGGGTTGTTCTGTTTAAAAATTATGTTTGATATACTGTTTATGTGGATGTTTTGAGCTTATGGCTCCTTTTATTTTAAATTGCAAAAATGATTTTGACCCGTCCGAAAATTTTGCCACCTCTGGTGTGTTGAATGTGGCTGTTCTTTTGCAAAATTTAAGTCTCGGTTCTGATCAATACCGATGACTTGAATAGTTCTCTCAATCGAACGAACATGAATGTGCAGCTACAATGAGGCCAAATGAAGTCACATAGACAATATGTGAACTCTTTGTATCTCGTTATGACTAGCCAATTATCAAATTGAGTCTTTTGTGATGATCATTGCACACTAGCGAAAGTGTGGAGTTTTGTTTGACTGTAGTGTCAATGCCTAGTGTGATGAGCTTACTTTGAACCATCCATGATAGATCCTAAAATTTTCCCCGTTAGTCCGATCGACTAAGTAAGGCTATCTCTTGATATGATATTAGACAACTTTAAAGAGTGTGAGCCAATTTGACATATACCTCTTTGCGGCCTACCTTGTGAGCTTGTGTGAACCTCTCTTGAACATCCCTTGAGCCTTACCTTTCTTTGGAAGAAACTTGATGAAATCACACCGTTTATTTATCCATTACTCATAATCCTCTTGATTTGTGGTTGAATGAATAGCCAACTTATGCCAAAAGCCTAAGTTGGGGGTGTGGTGAAAAGAGAAGGGAAAGTCAAGAAGTGCAAATAAAGTCTCCTCTAACCTATGGTGTTGAGAAAAATGGAACCCCCCTATATAAAATTTTAAAAAAAATGAATGAAAAAGAAAGTTGTGGAATAAAGTACCAAAGGAATGGGGTCTCCAAAAATCCATGGGAAATGAATAATAGGATGACTTATGAGCACTAAAGAGAATGATGAAAAAAGAGGAAAGGAAGTGTTGTGAGTACCACATTTCATGAGGATGAAAGTCACTGAGCCTAAATGACCATACCTTTGCACTCAGCCTCATTACAAGCCTTGAAAAAACCTTTTTGATCTTGAGTGAGTTGAAACAAATGTTGATCGGAAAATACGGGCAAACTTATGGGTGAACGCATGCATTGTGTTCTTCCTTGTGAGAGTGAGCGTTGCATCTGATTCCGAAACTTTAAATGATTAAACCTTTATGTGTGAAATTGGAATCATTCCTTGTGTGAGGGCATTTGAACACTTTGGTTGAGCTTGAACTTGCATTTGAAGCAAGTATTGTGAGCATGAGATTCTTTGATATTGGTGAGTCACAACTTGAATCTTTGAGTGCACATTTGATCTTTGCATAAGTAACTTGAGTCTTGTTGTGTGCATTCATGATTGAGTCTTGTGTAGCACTGTTCGAGACCTCCTTTTTGAATGGTTGAACTTGAGTTTGCTTGAGGACAAGCAAAAGTTTAAATTGGGGTTGTTGATGAGTCCACAAATTGGACTCATTTAGGGCTATATTTTGATAGAATTAGTGTCCTCAAATGCATGTTTTGTCTCAATATATGATGAAAACCCTTAAGTTTTAGGTATTTGGAGTTTGAGGGAAAGCATCGACACTACTTAGCAAAAGGGAACAAAAGTGGCTTAAAGAACAAAGAAATTAAGGCATGAGGATTGCCGAGTCCAGTCGGCGAGTCGCCGATGAGCCAGGAGATCGCCTTTTGTTCCAGTGTGCTAAGCCCTAAAGGAAATGATCAAATCGGAGGAGAACAGGAGCAGTCGGCGTGTCACCGAGTAGTTTCGCGAAGCAGTACTATGTCACCCAATGATCCAAACACAATGATGTTCAAGGTTAGAGTAAAACGGCGATGAAACCAACAAAAGGGCGGATCGCCGAGTTGATCGGCAATCTCGACTAACGAGGCCGAATGATCCGCTGCAACACAGATTTTTGACAACTATGAATACTCGTTGAGAATTAATATTTTAGGATCGAATTTTTAGATTTGAACAGTAATTTTTCAAACTTTGCTTCTATTTTTGAGTTCTAAGTTTGGAGAGGGTTTTGAAGAACTTGAGGGTTCAAAGGGTTTCAAATCCAAGATTTTGGACTTGGGTCTTGTGGATTCTTCACTCTTGACTTGTTTTCAGACTTAAATCTTCATACCCATTTGAATGCAAACTCATTTTGGTATAAATTTCTATCTCTTTAGCGTCTCTAGCTAAAACCCCAATTCTTGGGGTGTGATTTTGTGAATATTGGTTAGATTATCTATTGGGTCTTGCTTGTTGGTGGTTTATTTGTTGTTTTGATGTGATTTTGTTTAGTAGTTGTGGTGGAACTTAATGAAATTGTAGTTGCAAATACAATTTCACCTTTATGTTTTTGGCTTGCTCGAGAGAGAGGTCGTAAAACTAAGACTACTAAATTGATGGCCGATGGGAGTGGGTCGACATGAGGTTCAGCTCGAGAGAGTGAACCCTAGTCTCATTCCCACACACTCAACTCGAGAGAGTGAGTGCACTAAGGCGGAGGCTATTCTTCATACGGCAAGTGGGTGTCCCAGAGGAACCCATTTGATTCAGGATAAGTTGCTTGAGAAAGAATTTATCCCCACTATAGTCTAGCCTAGTCACAAATATTCAATGAATTTACTACCAAAAGCATGTACCCAATAATTTAGTCTATCCCGTATTCCTA